>CAWUFW010000483.1:3000000-3284322 GCA_963921515.1 Calotriton arnoldi | reverse complement strand
TTTTTTTACAAGAGGCCAGCTCACTTACTTTTGTGTGCATTGCAAGTGCTTCTTTTTTCTTCATTTTAATTAACTGTTGTTGTAACATGGCTGTTGAAACGATAAATTATAAGTTGCTACCAGGTGTCACAGTTCATGGCCGTATCATGACATATGCGATGTACTCAGCAATTATCTTAGAATGGGCTTTCTTTAAAAGAAATCCATTTTATCATTCATGGCTACGCGTGTGCATGCATCTTCACATATGCACATGCATGAAACTTGCAGCGAGTATTGGCAGAGCCAGTAGCTGAACCTTTTAGAGACCATATATATTGGCTTTGCCTGCACTTTTTTCATTGTTTGGTGATGCTTTTCAGCGTTAGCAGCAAGCATTGGCAAAGTCAAAAGGCTGGCTAATGCTTATTCAGGCCACAACATGCTGGGATACCCTCCTGCACATAAACAATCAATGGCGTTTTGCTGTTTCTATGTGTGCGGCACAATGCAGCACACATGGAAACAGCAAAAATGAGGAGAAATTAAAAAATTCTCTGTGTTGAGCCTGGGTAAGACCAGGTTTTCCATGGTCTTAACTTTGGCGTTGCCCCATATTTATGCCACTCTTGTAAATATGGGGCAGCGTCAAAAATGCGGAACGCCCACCACAACAACCATTGCCCGCCCCTTTCACGCTAAGTATATCTTGAAAGGGTGCTGTATTCACAAGGCGGCGTGAAGCCCGTTAAGTGGCTTAACGCCATCTTGTGGATAAGGCGTTGCCCCTATCGCCACCACAACTTCAAGAAAAGTGGCTTGTGGTGGCGATAGGGGCTTGTAAAAATGCCCCCTGGTCTTACCCTGGCGCAATGAGGAGAAACATTTAATTTCTCCTCATTTTTGCTGTTTCCATGTGTGCTGCATTGTGCAGTACACAGAAGCAGCAAAATGCCATTGATTGTGTATGTGCAGAAAGGTGTGCCTTCCTGCACATAAACAATCATTAAAGCATTAAGCAGCACACATAGAGGTTTCAAAATGCCATTTCAGATTGTTTATGTGCAGGAAGGGACACCTTCCTGCACATAAACAATCATTCCCCTCAGTGCAGCACCCTTGCACTATGGTGCAAGGGTGCCTGCGTTGGTGCTAGGCAGCTAAATTAGCACCAGCGTAGGGGGATACACAAAGCTGCACTGTATTCTGGTAAATACACTGTAGCCCTGTGTTTCAGAAGTGGCAGAGCGCTGCGTTAAGCCAAGGAGGTTAACGCCACGCTCTGCCACTTCCTTGTAAATATGCCCGTTTTCCTCATAAAATGAGGAGAGATATGATGACATGATCTTCTGATAAGCTTTGTTTCCACATCATCTTCCATTGTCAACTATCAGCATTTTAAGTAGTTCCTATGCTCACAGGAAGCTTTTCATTTGTCACTGCGATGCATAGGGAAATTATTCTTTTTTGTACTTTGTAGTTATGGCTCAGAATGCCATCTCAAAATCTGTAAATATTCTCCAAGGCTGACATCCAGAGTTTCTTATAACATCACAAAACATCACAATCTGCTTTTCCTATTTCATTCTTTGTGTAAACCTTGTTATTATTTATCTGCTGTTCTTCTACAATTTGATAGTGGAAATATTTCTCCAGTTGTCTTTCTACATCTGCACATGCACCAAGGAATAAGTTGTTGCATGGTTTGTCCAGTATGATAATTCCTCAGATCTGATGCAACAATGACATTAAAGTTACACCAGAAGCAATGTGTTGTGCAGAGAATTCATCTCAGCATAACTGTCCTTTCTCCCTGGGAACTTCAGTCACAGCTTAAAGGTGTGTGTGGTTGTGGATTACTGCAGACTTTTGACCCCTGTTGGATCTGACAGCCTTAGGGTGGTCTTACCCCAACTTTTTGCCTTCCTCCTCCACTTTTCTGACCTTGTCTTTGCTGGTATTATGACTCTGCTCATGTTACCTGTTACCTCTGTTAACTAATGCTAAATGTGCTTGTGCCCTCTCCCCTAAACTTAGCAATATTGGTTCATCCCCAATTGGCATATTTAATCTACTTATAAGTCTCCAGTAAAGTGTCACTCCCTGTACCCAAGGCCTGTAAATGCAATGCTACTATTGGGCCTGCAGAACTGATTGTGCCACCCACTTAAGTAGCCCTATAACCATGTCTCAGGGTTGCCATTGCAGAGCCTGTGTGTGCAGTTTACACTGCTATGTCGACCTGGCAAAATAAACCTTTTGCCAGGCCCACATCTTCCCTTTTATGTTTATACGTCACCCCTAAGGTAAGCCCTGGACAACCCAAAGGGCAGGGTGCACTGTATTTAAAAGGCAGGACATACACTTTTAAGTTTTACATGTCCTGGTAATGAAAAACTCTCAAAGTCGTTTTCACTACTGCAAAGCCCATATCTCCCATAGGACAACATTGGGATTACTTTACTACTAGAGGTGGGCACTAAACCTCCCTCGGCAAAAACTCTGACAACTGCTGCGTGGCAGACTTTACCACCCATTACCTAACTTCCTTGCTCAGCATTTACTCCCGCCTTACCTCTTTCACTTAATTCGATAGAACTGCATCTGAAAGCGCTGCCATTCAGCAATCACTGTGGAAGTGATTGGTTAAGACGAACTTCTCTCTCAGGTGATGCTCCACCGCCGCAACCGTAGGTTGGTAGGTTGAGGTGGGAGAGGTTTTTTTTCCACTGTAGCTCAATGCGGTCGAGTTGGTGGTGCAGCCTGGAGACGGAGAAGGTGTGTATGGTTGTTTCACTAGGACTATGGGCCTGATTACGAGTTTGGTGCAGCGGAGCCGGCGCAACGCCGCCTCCACTGCACCAAACCTGTGCAAGGCCGCCCAAGGACCGCCGACCGTATTACGAGTTGAAAATGCACAACTCGTAATCCGGTCAGCAGCCCTATGGCCTTTTCCATGGCGGTGCCTTGAACACAGGCACCGCAATGGGAACAGCCATAAAGTTTCAGAACAGCATGGATGGTGACATCCATGCCGTGCTGGAAATTGTGGGGGTAAAGACAGGGGGGGCACATGTTGTGCCCCCCTGAATGTATCACCATGGCGGTGCGGCCATGGGGGCCCTGCAGAGTCCCCTTTGTTCCTCCACTGCCAGCCTTTTCATGGCGAGGATCCCGCCATGAAATGCTGGTGGTGGATGAACTCATAATTTGCTGAGCGGGGCTGCACCAGTCCCCGCTCAGCAAATTGCATTGTGGCGCAGGAGCACCAATGACAGTGAGTGGCGGTTCCCTGGCAAAGTCCGCGGTCCACCACCAGCAGAACTTTGTAAGTCTTGATACGGCAGACGGCAGACCGCCACTCCTGCTCCACTGCGAGTTTGACGGTCTTGCGACCGCCAGACTCGTAATCAGGCCCTAAGTTCTTAGGTTCGCAGGAGAAGGGGATGGGGATGGACTGTGGAATAAAGATTTGGGAAGGGAGCAGGGTCTTCTTTCGGGGAGAGGAGGATGGTTCGACTGCCAGTGGGCCATAGCAGCAACTGGCAGCAGCTCCATCTTGTCAGTGGAGATAACCATTGCAAAAGGTGAGTGATCTGCTGCAGTCCCACATTTTCCCCACCATATGCTTAGGTCCTATTAATTGTGGTTTTGCATTATTGCAGTGATCTTCAAGGAATGGTTAATGAGGCCCATTGCACCCGCTCTTAGCCTTTAGGGAGGGTCACTACTAACCCTCACCTGCTCCTCCATGTCTCCTCTTGGCCTGGCTTGGGTAGCAAATGCTGCAGGCAACATTGGGTGGAGGAGGGTGGTTTGTTAGAAATGACATCACAAAGTGAGCGAGGGTCCCGTTAGGCAGCTTCGGCTCTGTGCCTCTCTGCCCAGCATTGGCCGAACACAGATTTCAAGCTGTCTCATGCAAGGGTGAATATATAACAGTCTTATTTTTTTATCTGGTTTATGGCATTTGTAGTTTTAATTTATAATCCTCTATAACCCATGACTGTAATTACCAGAATGCAGTGTAACACTCAGCAGAGCTGCTCAGACAGTGAAGCTGTGTGGACTTCTCGCTGCAAGAGCCTAAGCACCCTGCATGTGTTGCTTGTTTACAGTGTGTGTTCTCCCAAATGTGAATTTGATCATGGCAGACTGTGTATCAGCGTGTGATCTTTTCAAGTGCATCTTTGTGCTACCCTCAGACTGAATTGATGCCATCCAAAGTAGGGGTAGCTGGGGTCCCCGAATCCAGTGCATTGTGCGAGGCTTGCGTTCATTGCAGTTAGTGGGTTTCATTGCAGGATGTAAAGTATGCACAGCGGTGTTGGTTACCTCTGGTTTTTTGGGCACCCCGCCTCTGCATGGCTTCAGTGTCTCCTGGATGAACAGCTGGATTGTGCTGTTGGATCCACAGCTTTGACAGGTTTTGGTTAACTCACTGATTGTCACACATATAGCTTTAATGAGACTCCACACCCAGACTAGGGATAGACGGAACTCTGTGAAGACTCGTGGAGTTTTTATGTAACTCCACAGATTTCCACAGAGTAAAGCTCTGCGAGTTCTGCCCACCCCTAATTATTACATTTTATAAGAGTAATTTCCAAATGGGAAGATATAACTTATTCAAGTTCGGTGTCTCTGGAATCATAATTTAAAATCCAAACTGATGGATGACATGTCTGGGGAGGGTGACTGCTGGGCTTTGTGTATTTCCCTTAGTCAGCCACACACAATGGGAGCTTAGGTGTGACTTGATGGGCAATCCTGGCAGGGTAGGAGGGAGGAGCTGGCCCCAGCCTCACTTGCATCTGAATAGGCTGTGCCCTATCCTCACACGAAGGGCTGCATACCCCCTATGGTTGGTCTGGAGCCAGGGCAGGAAGGGCAGGACCACTGTCCATACTCTGCATACCCTCCTGTTGTGAGTCTGGAGCAAGGGCAGGAAAGGCAGGGCCTCTGTGCACTTCAAAGGCCTGTGTTTATAGACTCCCCACTTCAAAGGCACCACTGGTTATAAGTACTGGACCTCAGATCCCACCACTTCAGTACACTTCTGGACCTGTGGATACTCTGCCAAGAAAAAGGACTGCTGTGCTGCTGAAGGAGTGCCACTCTGCTGTGTTGACTTGCTACTAGCTACACTTTGCCAGAGTGAGAAGGACTGGACATGCATCACTTGACCCAGAACCCAGAGTGACTCCAAGGACTAATTGGCTGGCCTCCTGATCTGAAGTCTCAAGGACCTCCAACAACCCTGCTTCTAAACCTGGACTCTGCCAAGTATGAGTCTACCCTTCCAAGTGGTGCCACCCAAATCCAGAACCCTTGGAAGTGGGCGGAAGGTGTTTGCCAGTGGAACCAATGCATTTTCTCTGCTGAGTGACACATCACCAAGCAAAACCAACACATCTCCTCGGCTGAGCGGCATATCCCAGAGCAGAACTGACACATCTCCGCTGCTACGTGGGTTGGATCCGTCGCCAAAGACTCCTATTGCTGTCACCTCCCACATCTTGGGACCAACATATCGCTTTTGGAACTCCTGCTGTGCAATGCTCTACCCGGCGCAAGCTCCTCACATCCCTCATTGACGGCAGCCTCAATGACGAAGCTGAAACTCTGCATTGCAGCTTCACCACTCATTGGAATCGACAAATCACATCTGCTGTGCCCTGCATTCTCGAAACCAGACTTAACACCGCAAACCCCATTGAAAGGATCCTCGACGTATTAGGACCTCGCACCACAGCCTTGTTGCATCTCGAAACCAACGCATTGCCTCCGCTGCACGACGCATATTCGACGCAGATCCACACAACACACAACAACCAGGATTTAAGATACTTTGTTCAGCGTGCCTAACTGGGTCTCTGTTGCCAGCCCATGCCCCATTGTGGTCAGTCTGAACTTGTGACCTTGTCCCAGTCCATCGCAACCAGTTATCCCCAATAGCGCTTTTTGATTCTTGGCGCTATTTTACTTAAAAACGTTGAAATTCAATATCTCTATTTCAACTAATGGGTTTTTGTTGTTTTGGTCTTGTTATATTTATTAAAATCAGAGTTATTTTTCTAACTTGCTGTGGAATCTTTTTGTGTGATGTTTTCACTGATTTTCTGTTTGAAATTTTGCACAAATACTTTACAAACAGCCTCTAAAGTTAAGCTTGGCTGCTCTGTGCCGAACTACCAGAGGGTGAACACAAGTTAATTTAGGGTTTGCCTGCCTTTTACCCTGAATAAAACTGTGGTTGCTGCTTGACCAGGGCTTACACCCCAGTCAATCAACAAACTAATTTCTAACATCCTCTAAATATGAACCAAAGAAAACAAAGTAGGCATCTTAAAAAAGACACATACGAAAAAGAGGGAGCAACACACTTTCAATAATTATCTGAAAGAATATATACTATGAGCTATATCAACGTGGGCATAACTTTATAGCCCCGGAAAGCTTTACACAGATCAGGAGCACATTCCATAAAAACAAAACATAACCAAGAGACAGTTATGCTATAAGATCAAAATTGCTTAATGTCAACTTCCTTATAGTTCTGTGGTTAGTGTTAGTTGATTTTATCAAAGATCTCCTTCTAATGTGTTTTACTGAAGTCTAGAGACCTTTTCAAACCAAGATCTTAGAAGGTGGGCAATCATTAAAAATCCAAAAGTACCCATGAGAATTGAAAAATATGTATCTGCTTTGTAAATAAATTGAACATTTTTACTTTATTTCTATCCACTAGGGAAATCAAATAATGATACAGCAGAAGATGAATTACTCTCACAGAACATGAGAATCAACCATGTAAACACCTGCTGAGAGTTATAGGCTTTAAACAGAGGCAAATAATGACCAAATATAGATTGAATGAATATTGGCTGACATGGTGATGAGCAACACACAGCTTTGGAAACTGATGACCGGTGACCCAGCGATTCATGCTCAAGACAGGCTGCATGGTATTTAATGCACTTCACGAAAAAGGCCCCAAATTCATATCTGCAAAGATCTCAAGGTACTTACCCAAATGAAATCTCAGATCCGCCACAATGTCTATGTTGACTATTCCCAGATTTAAGCGCAAGAGAACGGGCGGTTCCCGTTTTTCTGTTCTTGGCCCTACACTTTGGAATTCTTTCCCGATAGACATCAGACTTTCATCTGAGTACACCATTTTCAGAAAAAAACTGAAAACTTGGTTGTTCACTTCAGCCTATTGTTAGTATTCCTCTGGAAGGCTCTCCCTCCCCTCATAGCGCCAAGAGACCTTTGGTATACGTGCGCTTAACAAATTCCCTAACATAAATATAAACATAAACATGAAATGAAGGTTCTGTAAACATTGTAGCATAACCGGTCTTGAAGATGAACATCACTTTCTCTCTAATATGGTGCATCAGGGATACACTACTTCAGAAACTTTGCAAATTTGAGTGATAGAAGATGACAATCTTATCAGTTAAAAATGATAACATTACAAAATCAGCTGCGGAATAGCAAACAGTGTGCAGTGGTGTAGCGAAACTTGGGGGTGGTCCCCCTGCAAGGTACATGGAGGGGCCCCCTCCAAACTTAATCAGAAGCTCTCAGGTCAGGGTACTTTGCTGAGAAGGCCGCTATAACTTGGGGGGCCCCCGCACCGCAGGTGCTGTGGGGGCCTATGTTATGCCACTGACAGTGTGTTAAATTATAATACACTTAAAAGCCTAGAGGCATCTCAGAAGGTCTAACTTTTTAGTTAGTGGTGTTTCTATCATCTCTGTAATCTAAGATTTACTGACACCGAAGTGCTGTTGGCAAGGCTAGGGCACTCCTTGATACCTGACTGCTTAGGAGATGTTAGCTTTCTTCAGGTGGCTGTCATCAGCATGTGAATTCAGCACTATGCGACCCATAGGTTAATAGTAGTAGTGTTAGACATGGTTTATTAGCTGCCTCGTCTGTTTCCAATGCTGAGAAGCTCTCTATACCAGTACAGAAGGGCTCACTGACATCTACTCCATCAGCAACAACTGTTGCCACCATCAGTATGACAGGCCCAGCTCTGGTGCTCTCCTAACATGATCACAGCATTTGCAATTGTTATCAAGATGCCATGCCAAGCATTAATTATGAGCTGCAGCATCATTATCATTGTCTCCATATTAAACTTGCATTTGGGAGTTATTTTTTACTTTCAGGGCAGTGAAAATTGGACTGCCACATTAGGCTTACCACCCTTCACCAATACACTTCATACAACTCACAGAAACGAGTCACAAGAGATAAACTCATTGGGGTCTATTCACAAACTGTATTTTGTACTATGTTTAGTAGTTCTACAATAGTATTACTAATGTACTAAACAATGGTGCTCACTAACATACACGCTGAGGTCTATACCTCTGCTCTTTCTATCTTTTAATGGTGCACATCTCCACCCCCTCTGAAGACAGTTCCACACACGTAGGTATAAGTTTTAGAAGTAAATGTAGGATGAACGGGGGAATGCCTGGAAAATGGGAACAGCGACTACTAAAGGGACGCGTTTAAAGCGAGGTAAAGATGGGTTAAGGGAGGGTTAAGGTAGGGTTTAGAGAGGCACTCACACCCACACAAAGATGAGTAAGCCGATTTCTTTTCACAAACTCCACTTCTAAAGTTACTACAGACAAAAAGGACCTAAACTAGTAGTAAATGTGCTCCAGCTCAGAACCAGGGTAAGTCCAGCACCATTCATGGCCAAACACGGTACTGCAACATCCTCCCCAAAAAAATAGCAGAAGCAAGGACTTAAAATGAACCCCATAGGAAATCCACAGTTTTGAAGACTTCCCTATGGCATAGTATAGAAAAAAAATTAAAAGTCTAATAAACAAAAAAAACAAATTAGTACAAATATTATAATGTTAAATATTAATGTTAAACTATGTATTCTAAATGTAGGACAGAATAACAAAATGCTATCATTAATAAATAGTTTTTAATAAAACATTTAGTTAACTTTACTATATTAAATTAAATGCAATTATTTTTCCAATATTTAAATTTTAAACTCCCAGTTGAAAAATAACATTTATATTCATTTACTGTGTAGTAAAAATGTTTTAAAGTTATTTATAGAATTAGTTTAAAATATTTCAGTTTAAAAATATAATTACATTAATGTTTATACTTAAAAAAATGTATTAAAAAATTTGTAATAAACTGACTTTTTCATTTTATTTATGCACATATTTCAACATTAAATGAAATTTATTTATATTTTTTAAAAGTTAACATAAGTTAAATTATTTTAACATTAGTTCCTACGGAATTTTATTTTAAGCCCCTGTTTCCATTTATTTCTATGGGAGTGTGTTGCGGTACCTGTGTCTGGCAGTGTGTATTGCTGGACTTACTCAAGCTCTGATCTGGAGTACTTTTACCATTGTTTTGGGTCTTTTTGGACTGCTGAAAGTTTAAAAGTGCAATTTGTGAATGCCAATGGACTTTTTCTTTTGTGGATGGTGCATGTCTCTCCCTAAACCCCTCCCTACTCCTTCCTTAACCCTTCCTTACTCCTCCCTTAACCCCTCCCATTTATTCATAAATACTCCCCATTTTGCAGGCACTTCCCCGCCCCACCATGTTTCCTACAAAAGGGTATACCTACATGTGCAGAGATCTCCACAGTCAAGGGGGAAATCTCCACACATAAATGACAGGAGTGGCAGAGGCGTAGACCTCCACACATAGGTTAGTAAATAGCATTTTGTGGTAAGTTAGCCAAACTGTTGTAGTCCTACTACACATGCCCCAAAATGCAGTTTGGCAGGGGGCCTCAATGCATAAAAGTAAACCTCACACGTATAGATTTACTCATGTGCACATTTACATTTGTGACTAGTCCACAGCATTTTACAGCTATCCATGTGCAAGACAATTTGGTGGGTAACTGATGCAGTAAAACCCATGTGGACTTAAATGCCATATTTATACAAATGTCAAAGAAAATCTGTGTCTTCATGAAAGGTCTCCAAGCTGTAGCTGGAATCACCATCACCAAATGTGCAATTGACTACAAATGAACATATTGTCCTACCCATTGCCAACTACAATATTAAAGGGTACACAGCACTTGATATTCAGAAGGTATGTGATGTGCACATGTGACATTGTACTGCCTATTCCAAATCATTTAATGTGGCATAGGATGATGCAGACAGTCGTGTGTCCAGGCATATGCAAAACCTTGAGTGCATTCACCTGTATGCTATTAAATGGAATGACAATATATGTATTCACAAACACGTGACATGACAGCTGGAGTTGCAAAGGACCAAAGGAACTAAGGTATTACTCTCACCCACCATATCTGTGACAGGGGGTACCCTCTCAAATCATTCTCTCAAAACCAGAATCAAGAATTGATATAACAGATTAATATCTATTCATGATGTACTGTAAAGTGAACTATTGGCTTGTTTATGATGTGTTTATATGCCTGATTGAAACTTTAGTAACCTAATGCAGGTGTGAATCATGCTCCACAATATGACCTTCAACAAATGAATAACTGTATACTTAATGAGAGAAGAGGTAGTTATGTAAAACAATAACTAGTCTTACCGTCATGTATGTGACAGTAGAAATAAATGTTTATCACAAACACAAGCACTTTTTGGTTTACACTAGGCCTCTTTCCAGAAGTGCATTGCAAATAACACATGTTATTAATAACCAACGCAATGTTACTCATTCTTTTCAAACATGCAATGATGAAAGACTCATTTAGCACACAGGAGATCAAACCTGGTATTAGAAAGCAATCACACCAGATTTTTGTTTTAGACATGTAAAACTTGTTGGGTTGCAGAATCATGGAGACCACACTCATGACACAATAATATTTTAAGCTATTGAGTGTCCTCTGTGACATACAAATTCGAAGGCTTGTTTTCTGGTATTTTCCATTTTTTTACTCTTTGATTTAAATTCAAGGACTTTCCTTGTCCCTATTTAACCTCGTGCAATGGTGAGTACTTCTGCTAAACAGTGTGCTGCATAACTTATTAGACTTCTGAGTGTTTCCAAGCATCAGGAAAGGTGGCTGTGGTGATGGATGCATTGAGGACGGTGGTGAGTTGGTGGTTGATATCCTTGCCTCCGGGGTTGAAGAGGTGGTGGGGGCAGGGGTACGTGGGTGCTCCAGAGTGGATGGAGTTCATGATGGTTGTGGTGTTCTGAGTGGTGAGCAGTTTCCATGTGGTGAGTAGCTGATTGGGAGGCTTCCTTTGAGTGAGGAGGATGTGGAGGTTAGTGGGCTGGGGCTTTGTAACTTATACTAGGGTCTTACAGGTAAGTTCAATATGCTAATTAGTGGCATAACCAATTTAGACATGCTTTAGGTCACAGCACATCCACAATTCATAATCCTGCACAGGACATCTAACCTGGGCTTCTATTGGAATTCCATAACGCATATTAGCAAGCCCATTATCGCCGTTTTAGCGGCAGTTTCCTGCCGCTAAAACGGCGATAATTTTAACGTGGGTCTTGCTAATATGCCCCTTAATATTTTAATTCAAGGCCGACATGTTTGTTTCTAAACTGATTGGGGAGGTGGGGGTGAAAGGTTTTTGATACTTTCTAGAATGTCAGGATTTATCGATGTTTTCACTTCGATGTCAGCCGGTTCTTGCAAGTTTTGTTTTACAAATGGATAGTACGGGGTCGGGCCTAAGGCAGTGCAGCACGCTACTGGAAACATGTTTTACCTCAATCAATAGAGCTCTAGCAATGGCGTGAAGTTACTGCATTTGCGTTTGACTCCAGGGACCTCTAGCAGTGGTTTGAGGTACTGCAGTATATTAAAGTAAACGTTTGTATTTGACTTTAAGGAACTCTAGCATCGACTTGAGGGTACTGTACTACAGCCTACCAAGAAAAGGTTTGCACTTCACTCCAAGGACCTTTAACAACTGCTCGAGTCACTGCAACCTGTTACTGTAGCCACTGCAAATGTGTCTGTCTGACTGCAGGGACGTCAAGTGACGACAGCTTAAGGCACCGTAGCCTCTTGAAACATGCATTTGTGTTTGACTCCAGGGACATATAATAACAGTTTGGGGTACTGCAGCCTGTAAAATCAAGCAATTGTGCCTTACTCCAAGCAGTGCCATCTTAAGGATCTAGAGGGGCCCGGGCAAGACATATTTTGGGGGGCCCAGTACAGAGCAAATTTTGAATTTGTATTGCCCATTTCCTGTTTACTCAACATTATATGGCAAACTTTAAAAGTGTCACACAAAAACTGTTGAAATATGCCTCACCCGGAATCCCCAAACTCCATAAGGAGTACAGGGTGGACATACCGAGAAAGGCAGAGAGGGAGAGAGGCTTAGATAGAGAAATGATCAAAGAAAGAAAGATCGATTTCCCAGAGGGCCTCTTGGAAGGTGGGGGACCTGGGTAATTGCCCACTTTGACCATGCCTTAAAACGTCTCTGACCTATAGTAATGGCTTGAGGAAGTACAGCCTTCCAAAGGAATAATTTGTACCTGGCTCCAGGGACGTCGAAAAGCAACTTGAGATACTGCAGTCTGTAACTACTGCTGCAACAACCCACTCGCTCCTTCTAAATGTCTTTATTTTGTTTCTTAGTTTTTGTTCCTGATTCAAGGGTTTTCCTACCTGTTCTTGTGTTTGTCCCACCCAGGAGCATTTCGGTCTCATTGTTCTGATAAATAGTAGTTTTTCACTGTATACTTAAAGGGTCTTCTTTTTGACTTTCCCTTCAGCACAACCTTCATGTTGCTCCCTGACCTGCTCTCCATCCCGCTCCCTGTCTTATATATTTTCCATACTTTTTTTTTTACAAGAGGCCAGCTCACTTACTTTTGTGTGCATTGCAAGTGCTTCTTTTTTCTTCATTTTAATTAACTGTTGTTGTAACATGGCTGTTGAAACGATAAATTATAAGTTGCTACCAGGTGTCACAGTTCATGGCCGTATCATGACATATGCGATGTACTCAGCAATTATCTTAGAATGGGCTTTCTTTAAAAGAAATCCATTTTATCATTCATGGCTACGCGTGTGCATGCATCTTCACATATGCACATGCATGAAACTTGCAGCGAGTATTGGCAGAGCCAGTAGCTGAACCTTTTAGAGACCATATATATTGGCTTTGCCTGCACTTTTTTCATTGTTTGGTGATGCTTTTCAGCGTTAGCAGCAAGCATTGGCAAAGTCAAAAGGCTGGCTAATGCTTATTCAGGCCACAACATGCTGGGATACCCTCCTGCACATAAACAATCAATGGCGTTTTGCTGTTTCTATGTGTGCGGCACAATGCAGCACACATGGAAACAGCAAAAATGAGGAGAAATTAAAAAATTCTCTGTGTTGAGCCTGGGTAAGACCAGGTTTTCCATGGTCTTAACTTTGGCGTTGCCCCATATTTATGCCACTCTTGTAAATATGGGGCAGCGTCAAAAATGCGGAACGCCCACCACAACAACCATTGCCCGCCCCTTTCACGCTAAGTATATCTTGAAAGGGTGCTGTATTCACAAGGCGGCGTGAAGCCCGTTAAGTGGCTTAACGCCATCTTGTGGATAAGGCGTTGCCCCTATC
Source organism: Calotriton arnoldi (assembly GCA_963921515.1). Classification (NCBI taxonomy): domain Eukaryota; kingdom Metazoa; phylum Chordata; class Amphibia; order Caudata; family Salamandridae; genus Calotriton; species Calotriton arnoldi. Next base: position 3,270,731 of record CAWUFW010000483.1, on the reverse strand, counting down.
GCCACCACAACTTCAAGAAAAGTGGCTTGTGGTGGCGATAGGGGCTTGTAAAAATGCCCCCTGGTCTTACCCTGGCGCAATGAGGAGAAACATTTAATTTCTCCTCATTTTTGCTGTTTCCATGTGTGCTGCATTGTGCAGTACACAGAAGCAGCAAAATGCCATTGATTGTGTATGTGCAGAAAGGTGTGCCTTCCTGCACATAAACAATCATTAAAGCATTAAGCAGCACACATAGAGGTTTCAAAATGCCATTTCAGATTGTTTATGTGCAGGAAGGGACACCTTCCTGCACATAAACAATCATTCCCCTCAGTGCAGCACCCTTGCACTATGGTGCAAGGGTGCCTGCGTTGGTGCTAGGCAGCTAAATTAGCACCAGCGTAGGGGGATACACAAAGCTGCACTGTATTCTGGTAAATACACTGTAGCCCTGTGTTTCAGAAGTGGCAGAGCGCTGCGTTAAGCCAAGGAGGTTAACGCCACGCTCTGCCACTTCCTTGTAAATATGCCCGTTTTCCTCATAAAATGAGGAGAGATATGATGACATGATCTTCTGATAAGCTTTGTTTCCACATCATCTTCCATTGTCAACTATCAGCATTTTAAGTAGTTCCTATGCTCACAGGAAGCTTTTCATTTGTCACTGCGATGCATAGGGAAATTATTCTTTTTTGTACTTTGTAGTTATGGCTCAGAATGCCATCTCAAAATCTGTAAATATTCTCCAAGGCTGACATCCAGAGTTTCTTATAACATCACAAAACATCACAATCTGCTTTTCCTATTTCATTCTTTGTGTAAACCTTGTTATTATTTATCTGCTGTTCTTCTACAATTTGATAGTGGAAATATTTCTCCAGTTGTCTTTCTACATCTGCACATGCACCAAGGAATAAGTTGTTGCATGGTTTGTCCAGTATGATAATTCCTCAGATCTGATGCAACAATGACATTAAAGTTACACCAGAAGCAATGTGTTGTGCAGAGAATTCATCTCAGCATAACTGTCCTTTCTCCCTGGGAACTTCAGTCACAGCTTAAAGGTGTGTGTGGTTGTGGATTACTGCAGACTTTTGACCCCTGTTGGATCTGACAGCCTTAGGGTGGTCTTACCCCAACTTTTTGCCTTCCTCCTCCACTTTTCTGACCTTGTCTTTGCTGGTATTATGACTCTGCTCATGTTACCTGTTACCTCTGTTAACTAATGCTAAATGTGCTTGTGCCCTCTCCCCTAAACTTAGCAATATTGGTTCATCCCCAATTGGCATATTTAATCTACTTATAAGTCTCCAGTAAAGTGTCACTCCCTGTACCCAAGGCCTGTAAATGCAATGCTACTATTGGGCCTGCAGAACTGATTGTGCCACCCACTTAAGTAGCCCTATAACCATGTCTCAGGGTTGCCATTGCAGAGCCTGTGTGTGCAGTTTACACTGCTATGTCGACCTGGCAAAATAAACCTTTTGCCAGGCCCACATCTTCCCTTTTATGTTTATACGTCACCCCTAAGGTAAGCCCTGGACAACCCAAAGGGCAGGGTGCACTGTATTTAAAAGGCAGGACATACACTTTTAAGTTTTACATGTCCTGGTAATGAAAAACTCTCAAAGTCGTTTTCACTACTGCAAAGCCCATATCTCCCATAGGACAACATTGGGATTACTTTACTACTAGAGGTGGGCACTAAACCTCCCTCGGCAAAAACTCTGACAACTGCTGCGTGGCAGACTTTACCACCCATTACCTAACTTCCTTGCTCAGCATTTACTCCCGCCTTACCTCTTTCACTTAATTCGATAGAACTGCATCTGAAAGCGCTGCCATTCAGCAATCACTGTGGAAGTGATTGGTTAAGACGAACTTCTCTCTCAGGTGATGCTCCACCGCCGCAACCGTAGGTTGGTAGGTTGAGGTGGGAGAGGTTTTTTTTCCACTGTAGCTCAATGCGGTCGAGTTGGTGGTGCAGCCTGGAGACGGAGAAGGTGTGTATGGTTGTTTCACTAGGACTATGGGCCTGATTACGAGTTTGGTGCAGCGGAGCCGGCGCAACGCCGCCTCCACTGCACCAAACCTGTGCAAGGCCGCCCAAGGATCGCCGACCGTATTACGAGTTGAAAATGCACAACTCGTAATCCGGTCAGCAGCCCTATGGCCTTTTCCATGGCGGTGCCTTGAACACAGGCACCGCAATGGGAACAGCCATAAAGTTTCAGAACAGCATGGATGGTGACATCCATGCCGTGCTGGAAATTGTGGGGGTAAAGACAGGGGGGCACATGTTGTGCCCCCTGAATGTATCACCATGGCGGTGCGGCCATGGGGGCCCTGCAGAGTCCCCTTTGTTCCTCCACTGCCAGCCTTTTCATGGCGAGGATCCCGCCATGAAATGCTGGTGGTGGATGAACTCATAATTTGCTGAGCGGGGCTGCACCAGTCCCCGCTCAGCAAATTGCATTGTGGCGCAGGAGCACCAATGACAGTGAGTGGCGGTTCCCTGGCAAAGTCCGCGGTCCACCACCAGCAGAACTTTGTAAGTCTTGATACGGCAGACGGCAGACCGCCACTCCTGCTCCACTGCGAGTTTGACGGTCTTGCGACCGCCAGACTCGTAATCAGGCCCTAAGTTCTTAGGTTCGCAGGAGAAGGGGATGGGGATGGACTGTGGAATAAAGATTTGGGAAGGGAGCAGGGTCTTCTTTCGGGGAGAGGAGGATGGTTCGACTGCCAGTGGGCCATAGCAGCAACTGGCAGCAGCTCCATCTTGTCAGTGGAGATAACCATTGCAAAAGGTGAGTGATCTGCTGCAGTCCCACATTTTCCCCACCATATGCTTAGGTCCTATTAATTGTGGTTTTGCATTATTGCAGTGATCTTCAAGGAATGGTTAATGAGGCCCATTGCACCCGCTCTTAGCCTTTAGGGAGGGTCACTACTAACCCTCACCTGCTCCTCCATGTCTCCTCTTGGCCTGGCTTGGGTAGCAAATGCTGCAGGCAACATTGGGTGGAGGAGGGTGGTTTGTTAGAAATGACATCACAAAGTGAGCGAGGGTCCCGTTAGGCAGCTTCGGCTCTGTGCCTCTCTGCCCAGCATTGGCCGAACACAGATTTCAAGCTGTCTCATGCAAGGGTGAATATATAACAGTCTTATTTTTTTATCTGGTTTATGGCATTTGTAGTTTTAATTTATAATCCTCTATAACCCATGACTGTAATTACCAGAATGCAGTGTAACACTCAGCAGAGCTGCTCAGACAGTGAAGCTGTGTGGACTTCTCGCTGCAAGAGCCTAAGCACCCTGCATGTGTTGCTTGTTTACAGTGTGTGTTCTCCCAAATGTGAATTTGATCATGGCAGACTGTGTATCAGCGTGTGATCTTTTCAAGTGCATCTTTGTGCTACCCTCAGACTGAATTGATGCCATCCAAAGTAGGGGTAGCTGGGGTCCCCGAATCCAGTGCATTGTGCGAGGCTTGCGTTCATTGCAGTTAGTGGGTTTCATTGCAGGATGTAAAGTATGCACAGCGGTGTTGGTTACCTCTGGTTTTTTGGGCACCCCGCCTCTGCATGGCTTCAGTGTCTCCTGGATGAACAGCTGGATTGTGCTGTTGGATCCACAGCTTTGACAGGTTTTGGTTAACTCACTGATTGTCACACATATAGCTTTAATGAGACTCCACACCCAGACTAGGGATAGACGGAACTCTGTGAAGACTCGTGGAGTTTTTATGTAACTCCACAGATTTCCACAGAGTAAAGCTCTGCGAGTTCTGCCCACCCCTAATTATTACATTTTATAAGAGTAATTTCCAAATGGGAAGATATAACTTATTCAAGTTCGGTGTCTCTGGAATCATAATTTAAAATCCAAACTGATGGATGACATGTCTGGGGAGGGTGACTGCTGGGCTTTGTGTATTTCCCTTAGTCAGCCACACACAATGGGAGCTTAGGTGTGACTTGATGGGCAATCCTGGCAGGGTAGGAGGGAGGAGCTGGCCCCAGCCTCACTTGCATCTGAATAGGCTGTGCCCTATCCTCACACGAAGGGCTGCATACCCCCTATGGTTGGTCTGGAGCCAGGGCAGGAAGGGCAGGACCACTGTCCATACTCTGCATACCCTCCTGTTGTGAGTCTGGAGCAAGGGCAGGAAAGGCAGGGCCTCTGTGCACTTCAAAGGCCTGTGTTTATAGACTCCCCACTTCAAAGGCACCACTGGTTATAAGTACTGGACCTCAGATCCCACCACTTCAGTACACTTCTGGACCTGTGGATACTCTGCCAAGAAAAAGGACTGCTGTGCTGCTGAAGGAGTGCCACTCTGCTGTGTTGACTTGCTACTAGCTACACTTTGCCAGAGTGAGAAGGACTGGACATGCATCACTTGACCCAGAACCCAGAGTGACTCCAAGGACTAATTGGCTGGCCTCCTGATCTGAAGTCTCAAGGACCTCCAACAACCCTGCTTCTAAACCTGGACTCTGCCAAGTATGAGTCTACCCTTCCAAGTGGTGCCACCCAAATCCAGAACCCTTGGAAGTGGGCGGAAGGTGTTTGCCAGTGGAACCAATGCATTTTCTCTGCTGAGTGACACATCACCAAGCAAAACCAACACATCTCCTCGGCTGAGCGGCATATCCCAGAGCAGAACTGACACATCTCCGCTGCTACGTGGGTTGGATCCGTCGCCAAAGACTCCTATTGCTGTCACCTCCCACATCTTGGGACCAACATATCGCTTTTGGAACTCCTGCTGTGCAATGCTCTACCCGGCGCAAGCTCCTCACATCCCTCATTGACGGCAGCCTCAATGACGAAGCTGAAACTCTGCATTGCAGCTTCACCACTCATTGGAATCGACAAATCACATCTGCTGTGCCCTGCATTCTCGAAACCAGACTTAACACCGCAAACCCCATTGAAAGGATCCTCGACGTATTAGGACCTCGCACCACAGCCTTGTTGCATCTCGAAACCAACGCATTGCCTCCGCTGCACGACGCATATTCGACGCAGATCCACACAACACACAACAACCAGGATTTAAGATACTTTGTTCAGCGTGCCTAACTGGGTCTCTGTTGCCAGCCCATGCCCCATTGTGGTCAGTCTGAACTTGTGACCTTGTCCCAGTCCATCGCAACCAGTTATCCCCAATAGCGCTTTTTGATTCTTGGCGCTATTTTACTTAAAAACGTTGAAATTCAATATCTCTATTTCAACTAATGGGTTTTTGTTGTTTTGGTCTTGTTATATTTATTAAAATCAGAGTTATTTTTCTAACTTGCTGTGGAATCTTTTTGTGTGATGTTTTCACTGATTTTCTGTTTGAAATTTTGCACAAATACTTTACAAACAGCCTCTAAAGTTAAGCTTGGCTGCTCTGTGCCGAACTACCAGAGGGTGAACACAAGTTAATTTAGGGTTTGCCTGCCTTTTACCCTGAATAAAACTGTGGTTGCTGCTTGACCAGGGCTTACACCCCAGTCAATCAACAAACTAATTTCTAACATCCTCTAAATATGAACCAAAGAAAACAAAGTAGGCATCTTAAAAAAGACACATACGAAAAAGAGGGAGCAACACACTTTCAATAATTATCTGAAAGAATATATACTATGAGCTATATCAACGTGGGCATAACTTTATAGCCCCGGAAAGCTTTACACAGATCAGGAGCACATTCCATAAAAACAAAACATAACCAAGAGACAGTTATGCTATAAGATCAAAATTGCTTAATGTCAACTTCCTTATAGTTCTGTGGTTAGTGTTAGTTGATTTTATCAAAGATCTCCTTCTAATGTGTTTTACTGAAGTCTAGAGACCTTTTCAAACCAAGATCTTAGAAGGTGGGCAATCATTAAAAATCCAAAAGTACCCATGAGAATTGAAAAATATGTATCTGCTTTGTAAATAAATTGAACATTTTTACTTTATTTCTATCCACTAGGGAAATCAAATAATGATACAGCAGAAGATGAATTACTCTCACAGAACATGAGAATCAACCATGTAAACACCTGCTGAGAGTTATAGGCTTTAAACAGAGGCAAATAATGACCAAATATAGATTGAATGAATATTGGCTGACATGGTGATGAGCAACACACAGCTTTGGAAACTGATGACCGGTGACCCAGCGATTCATGCTCAAGACAGGCTGCATGGTATTTAATGCACTTCACGAAAAAGGCCCCAAATTCATATCTGCAAAGATCTCAAGGTACTTACCCAAATGAAATCTCAGATCCGCCACAATGTCTATGTTGACTATTCCCAGATTTAAGCGCAAGAGAACGGGCGGTTCCCGTTTTTCTGTTCTTGGCCCTACACTTTGGAATTCTTTCCCGATAGACATCAGACTTTCATCTGAGTACACCATTTTCAGAAAAAAACTGAAAACTTGGTTGTTCACTTCAGCCTATTGTTAGTATTCCTCTGGAAGGCTCTCCCTCCCCTCATAGCGCCAAGAGACCTTTGGTATACGTGCGCTTAACAAATTCCCTAACATAAATATAAACATAAACATGAAATGAAGGTTCTGTAAACATTGTAGCATAACCGGTCTTGAAGATGAACATCACTTTCTCTCTAATATGGTGCATCAGGGATACACTACTTCAGAAACTTTGCAAATTTGAGTGATAGAAGATGACAATCTTATCAGTTAAAAATGATAACATTACAAAATCAGCTGCGGAATAGCAAACAGTGTGCAGTGGTGTAGCGAAACTTGGGGGTGGTCCCCCTGCAAGGTACATGGAGGGGCCCCCTCCAAACTTAATCAGAAGCTCTCAGGTCAGGGTACTTTGCTGAGAAGGCCGCTATAACTTGGGGGGCCCCCGCACCGCAGGTGCTGTGGGGGCCTATGTTATGCCACTGACAGTGTGTTAAATTATAATACACTTAAAAGCCTAGAGGCATCTCAGAAGGTCTAACTTTTTAGTTAGTGGTGTTTCTATCATCTCTGTAATCTAAGATTTACTGACACCGAAGTGCTGTTGGCAAGGCTAGGGCACTCCTTGATACCTGACTGCTTAGGAGATGTTAGCTTTCTTCAGGTGGCTGTCATCAGCATGTGAATTCAGCACTATGCGACCCATAGGTTAATAGTAGTAGTGTTAGACATGGTTTATTAGCTGCCTCGTCTGTTTCCAATGCTGAGAAGCTCTCTATACCAGTACAGAAGGGCTCACTGACATCTACTCCATCAGCAACAACTGTTGCCACCATCAGTATGACAGGCCCAGCTCTGGTGCTCTCCTAACATGATCACAGCATTTGCAATTGTTATCAAGATGCCATGCCAAGCATTAATTATGAGCTGCAGCATCATTATCATTGTCTCCATATTAAACTTGCATTTGGGAGTTATTTTTTACTTTCAGGGCAGTGAAAATTGGACTGCCACATTAGGCTTACCACCCTTCACCAATACACTTCATACAACTCACAGAAACGAGTCACAAGAGATAAACTCATTGGGGTCTATTCACAAACTGTATTTTGTACTATGTTTAGTAGTTCTACAATAGTATTACTAATGTACTAAACAATGGTGCTCACTAACATACACGCTGAGGTCTATACCTCTGCTCTTTCTATCTTTTAATGGTGCACATCTCCACCCCCTCTGAAGACAGTTCCACACACGTAGGTATAAGTTTTAGAAGTAAATGTAGGATGAACGGGGGAATGCCTGGAAAATGGGAACAGCGACTACTAAAGGGACGCGTTTAAAGCGAGGTAAAGATGGGTTAAGGGAGGGTTAAGGTAGGGTTTAGAGAGGCACTCACACCCACACAAAGATGAGTAAGCCGATTTCTTTTCACAAACTCCACTTCTAAAGTTACTACAGACAAAAAGGACCTAAACTAGTAGTAAATGTGCTCCAGCTCAGAACCAGGGTAAGTCCAGCACCATTCATGGCCAAACACGGTACTGCAACATCCTCCCCAAAAAAATAGCAGAAGCAAGGACTTAAAATGAACCCCATAGGAAATCCACAGTTTTGAAGACTTCCCTATGGCATAGTATAGAAAAAAATTAAAAGTCTAATAAACAAAAAAAACAAATTAGTACAAATATTATAATGTTAAATATTAATGTTAAACTATGTATTCTAAATGTAGGACAGAATAACAAAATGCTATCATTAATAAATAGTTTTTAATAAAACATTTAGTTAACTTTACTATATTAAATTAAATGCAATTATTTTTCCAATATTTAAATTTTAAACTCCCAGTTGAAAAATAACATTTATATTCATTTACTGTGTAGTAAAAATGTTTTAAAGTTATTTATAGAATTAGTTTAAAATATTTCAGTTTAAAAATATAATTACATTAATGTTTATACTTAAAAAAATGTATTAAAAAATTTGTAATAAACTGACTTTTTCATTTTATTTATGCACATATTTCAACATTAAATGAAATTTATTTATATTTTTTAAAAGTTAACATAAGTTAAATTATTTTAACATTAGTTCCTACGGAATTTTATTTTAAGCCCCTGTTTCCATTTATTTCTATGGGAGTGTGTTGCGGTACCTGTGTCTGGCAGTGTGTATTGCTGGACTTACTCAAGCTCTGATCTGGAGTACTTTTACCATTGTTTTGGGTCTTTTTGGACTGCTGAAAGTTTAAAAGTGCAATTTGTGAATGCCAATGGACTTTTTCTTTTGTGGATGGTGCATGTCTCTCCCTAAACCCCTCCCTACTCCTTCCTTAACCCTTCCTTACTCCTCCCTTAACCCCTCCCATTTATTCATAAATACTCCCCATTTTGCAGGCACTTCCCCGCCCCACCATGTTTCCTACAAAAGGGTATACCTACATGTGCAGAGATCTCCACAGTCAAGGGGGAAATCTCCACACATAAATGACAGGAGTGGCAGAGGCGTAGACCTCCACACATAGGTTAGTAAATAGCATTTTGTGGTAAGTTAGCCAAACTGTTGTAGTCCTACTACACATGCCCCAAAATGCAGTTTGGCAGGGGGCCTCAATGCATAAAAGTAAACCTCACACGTATAGATTTACTCATGTGCACATTTACATTTGTGACTAGTCCACAGCATTTTACAGCTATCCATGTGCAAGACAATTTGGTGGGTAACTGATGCAGTAAAACCCATGTGGACTTAAATGCCATATTTATACAAATGTCAAAGAAAATCTGTGTCTTCATGAAAGGTCTCCAAGCTGTAGCTGGAATCACCATCACCAAATGTGCAATTGACTACAAATGAACATATTGTCCTACCCATTGCCAACTACAATATTAAAGGGTACACAGCACTTGATATTCAGAAGGTATGTGATGTGCACATGTGACATTGTACTGCCTATTCCAAATCATTTAATGTGGCATAGGATGATGCAGACAGTCGTGTGTCCAGGCATATGCAAAACCTTGAGTGCATTCACCTGTATGCTATTAAATGGAATGACAATATATGTATTCACAAACACGTGACATGACAGCTGGAGTTGCAAAGGACCAAAGGAACTAAGGTATTACTCTCACCCACCATATCTGTGACAGGGGGTACCCTCTCAAATCATTCTCTCAAAACCAGAATCAAGAATTGATATAACAGATTAATATCTATTCATGATGTACTGTAAAGTGAACTATTGGCTTGTTTATGATGTGTTTATATGCCTGATTGAAACTTTAGTAACCTAATGCAGGTGTGAATCATGCTCCACAATATGACCTTCAACAAATGAATAACTGTATACTTAATGAGAGAAGAGGTAGTTATGTAAAACAATAACTAGTCTTACCGTCATGTATGTGACAGTAGAAATAAATGTTTATCACAAACACAAGCACTTTTTGGTTTACACTAGGCCTCTTTCCAGAAGTGCATTGCAAATAACACATGTTATTAATAACCAACGCAATGTTACTCATTCTTTTCAAACATGCAATGATGAAAGACTCATTTAGCACACAGGAGATCAAACCTGGTATTAGAAAGCAATCACACCAGATTTTTGTTTTAGACATGTAAAACTTGTTGGGTTGCAGAATCATGGAGACCACACTCATGACACAATAATATTTTAAGCTATTGAGTGTCCTCTGTGACATACAAATTCGAAGGCTTGTTTTCTGGTATTTTCCATTTTTTTACTCTTTGATTTAAATTCAAGGACTTTCCTTGTCCCTATTTAACCTCGTGCAATGGTGAGTACTTCTGCTAAACAGTGTGCTGCATAACTTATTAGACTTCTGAGTGTTTCCAAGCATCAGGAAAGGTGGCTGTGGTGATGGATGCATTGAGGACGGTGGTGAGTTGGTGGTTGATATCCTTGCCTCCGGGGTTGAAGAGGTGGTGGGGGCAGGGGTACGTGGGTGCTCCAGAGTGGATGGAGTTCATGATGGTTGTGGTGTTCTGAGTGGTGAGCAGTTTCCATGTGGTGAGTAGCTGATTGGGAGGCTTCCTTTGAGTGAGGAGGATGTGGAGGTTAGTGGGCTGGGGCTTTGTAACTTATACTAGGGTCTTACAGGTAAGTTCAATATGCTAATTAGTGGCATAACCAATTTAGACATGCTTTAGGTCACAGCACATCCACAATTCATAATCCTGCACAGGACATCTAACCTGGGCTTCTATTGGAATTCCATAACGCATATTAGCAAGCCCATTATCGCCGTTTTAGCGGCAGTTTCCTGCCGCTAAAACGGCGATAATTTTAACGTGGGTCTTGCTAATATGCCCCTTAATATTTTAATTCAAGGCCGACATGTTTGTTTCTAAACTGATTGGGGAGGTGGGGGTGAAAGGTTTTTGATACTTTCTAGAATGTCAGGATTTATCGATGTTTTCACTTCGATGTCAGCCGGTTCTTGCAAGTTTTGTTTTACAAATGGATAGTACGGGGTCGGGCCTAAGGCAGTGCAGCACGCTACTGGAAACATGTTTTACCTCAATCAATAGAGCTCTAGCAATGGCGTGAAGTTACTGCATTTGCGTTTGACTCCAGGGACCTCTAGCAGTGGTTTGAGGTACTGCAGTATATTAAAGTAAACGTTTGTATTTGACTTTAAGGAACTCTAGCATCGACTTGAGGGTACTGTACTACAGCCTACCAAGAAAAGGTTTGCACTTCACTCCAAGGACCTTTAACAACTGCTCGAGTCACTGCAACCTGTTACTGTAGCCACTGCAAATGTGTCTGTCTGACTGCAGGGACGTCAAGTGACGACAGCTTAAGGCACCGTAGCCTCTTGAAACATGCATTTGTGTTTGACTCCAGGGACATATAATAACAGTTTGGGGTACTGCAGCCTGTAAAATCAAGCAATTGTGCCTTACTCCAAGCAGTGCCATCTTAAGGATCTAGAGGGGCCCGGGCAAGACATATTTTGGGGGGCCCAGTACAGAGCAAATTTTGAATTTGTATTGCCCATTTCCTGTTTACTCAACATTATATGGCAAACTTTAAAAGTGTCACACAAAAACTGTTGAAATATGCCTCACCCGGAATCCCCAAACTCCATAAGGAGTACAGGGTGGACATACCGAGAAAGGCAGAGAGGGAGAGAGGCTTAGATAGAGAAATGATCAAAGAAAGAAAGATCGATTTCCCAGAGGGCCTCTTGGAAGGTGGGGGACCTGGGTAATTGCCCACTTTGACCATGCCTTAAAACGTCTCTGACCTATAGTAATGGCTTGAGGAAGTACAGCCTTCCAAAGGAATAATTTGTACCTGGCTCCAGGGACGTCGAAAAGCAACTTGAGATACTGCAGTCTGTAACTACTGCTGCAACAACCCACTCGCTCCTTCTAAATGTCTTTATTTTGTTTCTTAGTTTTTGTTCCTGATTCAAGGGTTTTCCTACCTGTTCTTGTGTTTGTCCCACCCAGGAGCATTTCGGTCTCATTGTTCTGATAAATAGTAGTTTTTCACTGTATACTTAAAGGGTCTTCTTTTTGACTTTCCCTTCAGCACAACCTTCATGTTGCTCCCTGACCTGCTCTCCATCCCGCTCCCTGTCTTATATATTTTCCATACTTTTTTTTTTACAAGAGGCCAGCTCACTTACTTTTGTGTGCATTGCAAGTGCTTCTTTTTTCTTCATTTTAATTAACTGTTGTTGTAACATGGCTGTTGAAACGATAAATTATAAGTTGCTACCAGGTGTCACAGTTCATGGCCGTATCATGACATATGCGATGTACTCAGCAATTATCTTAGAATGGGCTTTCTTTAAAAGAAATCCATTTTATCATTCATGGCTACGCGTGTGCATGCATCTTCACATATGCACATGCATGAAACTTGCAGCGAGTATTGGCAGAGCCAGTAGCTGAACCTTTTAGAGACCATATATATTGGCTTTGCCTGCACTTTTTTCATTGTTTGGTGATGCTTTTCAGCGTTAGCAGCAAGCATTGGCAAAGTCAAAAGGCTGGCTAATGCTTATTCAGGCCACAACATGCTGGGATACCCTCCTGCACATAAACAATCAATGGCGTTTTGCTGTTTCTATGTGTGCGGCACAATGCAGCACACATGGAAACAGCAAAAATGAGGAGAAATTAAAAAATTCTCTGTGTTGAGCCTGGGTAAGACCAGGTTTTCCATGGTCTTAACTTTGGCGTTGCCCCATATTTATGCCACTCTTGTAAATATGGGGCAGCGTCAAAAATGCGGAACGCCCACCACAACAACCATTGCCCGCCCCTTTCACGCTAAGTATATCTTGAAAGGGTGCTGTATTCACAAGGCGGCGTGAAGCCCGTTAAGTGGCTTAACGCCATCTTGTGGATAAGGCGTTGCCCCTATCGCCACCACAACTTCAAGAAAAGTGGCTTGTGGTGGCGATAGGGGCTTGTAAAAATGCCCCCTGGTCTTACCCTGGCGCAATGAGGAGAAACATTTAATTTCTCCTCATTTTTGCTGTTTCCATGTGTGCTGCATTGTGCAGTACACAGAAGCAGCAAAATGCCATTGATTGTGTATGTGCAGAAAGGTGTGCCTTCCTGCACATAAACAATCATTAAAGCATTAAGCAGCACACATAGAGGTTTCAAAATGCCATTTCAGATTGTTTATGTGCAGGAAGGGACACCTTCCTGCACATAAACAATCATTCCCCTCAGTGCAGCACCCTTGCACTATGGTGCAAGGGTGCCTGCGTTGGTGCTAGGCAGCTAAATTAGCACCAGCGTAGGGGGATACACAAAGCTGCACTGTATTCTGGTAAATACACTGTAGCCCTGTGTTTCAGAAGTGGCAGAGCGCTGCGTTAAGCCAAGGAGGTTAACGCCACGCTCTGCCACTTCCTTGTAAATATGCCCGTTTTCCTCATAAAATGAGGAGAGATATGATGACATGATCTTCTGATAAGCTTTGTTTCCACATCATCTTCCATTGTCAACTATCAGCATTTTAAGTAGTTCCTATGCTCACAGGAAGCTTTTCATTTGTCACTGCGATGCATAGGGAAATTATTCTTTTTTGTACTTTGTAGTTATGGCTCAGAATGCCATCTCAAAATCTGTAAATATTCTCCAAGGCTGACATCCAGAGTTTCTTATAACATCACAAAACATCACAATCTGCTTTTCCTATTTCATTCTTTGTGTAAACCTTGTTATTATTTATCTGCTGTTCTTCTACAATTTGATAGTGGAAATATTTCTCCAGTTGTCTTTCTACATCTGCACATGCACCAAGGAATAAGTTGTTGCATGGTTTGTCCAGTATGATAATTCCTCAGATCTGATGCAACAATGACATTAAAGTTACACCAGAAGCAATGTGTTGTGCAGAGAATTCATCTCAGCATAACTGTCCTTTCTCCCTGGGAACTTCAGTCACAGCTTAAAGGTGTGTGTGGTTGTGGATTACTGCAGACTTTTGACCCCTGTTGGATCTGACAGCCTTAGGGTGGTCTTACCCCAACTTTTTGCCTTCCTCCTCCACTTTTCTGACCTTGTCTTTGCTGGTATTATGACTCTGCTCATGTTACCTGTTACCTCTGTTAACTAATGCTAAATGTGCTTGTGCCCTCTCCCCTAAACTTAGCAATATTGGTTCATCCCCAATTGGCATATTTAATCTACTTATAAGTCTCCAGTAAAGTGTCACTCCCTGTACCCAAGGCCTGTAAATGCAATGCTACTATTGGGCCTGCAGAACTGATTGTGCCACCCACTTAAGTAGCCCTATAACCATGTCTCAGGGTTGCCATTGCAGAGCCTGTGTGTGCAGTTTACACTGCTATGTCGACCTGGCAAAATAAACCTTTTGCCAGGCCCACATCTTCCCTTTTATGTTTATACGTCACCCCTAAGGTAAGCCCTGGACAACCCAAAGGGCAGGGTGCACTGTATTTAAAAGGCAGGACATACACTTTTAAGTTTTACATGTCCTGGTAATGAAAAACTCTCAAAGTCGTTTTCACTACTGCAAAGCCCATATCTCCCATAGGACAACATTGGGATTACTTTACTACTAGAGGTGGGCACTAAACCTCCCTCGGCAAAAACTCTGACAACTGCTGCGTGGCAGACTTTACCACCCATTACCTAACTTCCTTGCTCAGCATTTACTCCCGCCTTACCTCTTTCACTTAATTCGATAGAACTGCATCTGAAAGCGCTGCCATTCAGCAATCACTGTGGAAGTGATTGGTTAAGACGAACTTCTCTCTCAGGTGATGCTCCACCGCCGCAACCGTAGGTTGGTAGGTTGAGGTGGGAGAGGTTTTTTTCCACTGTAGCTCAATGCGGTCGAGTTGGTGGTGCAGCCTGGAGACGGAGAAGGTGTGTATGGTTGTTTCACTAGGACTATGGGCCTGATTACGAGTTTGGTGCAGCGGAGCCGGCGCAACGCCGCCTCCACTGCACCAAACCTGTGCAAGGCCGCCCAAGGATCGCCGACCGTATTACGAGTTGAAAATGCACAACTCGTAATCCGGTCAGCAGCCCTATGGCCTTTTCCATGGCGGTGCCTTGAACACAGGCACCGCAATGGGAACAGCCATAAAGTTTCAGAACAGCATGGATGGTGACATCCATGCCGTGCTGGAAATTGTGGGGGTAAAGACAGGGGGGCACATGTTGTGCCCCCTGAATGTATCACCATGGCGGTGCGGCCATGGGGGCCCTGCAGAGTCCCCTTTGTTCCTCCACTGCCAGCCTTTTCATGGCGAGGATCCCGCCATGAAATGCTGGTGGTGGATGAACTCATAATTTGCTGAGCGGGGCTGCACCAGTCCCCGCTCAGCAAATTGCATTGTGGCGCAGGAGCACCAATGACAGTGAGTGGCGGTTCCCTGGCAAAGTCCGCGGTCCACCACCAGCAGAACTTTGTAAGTCTTGATACGGCAGACGGCAGACCGCCACTCCTGCTCCACTGCGAGTTTGACGGTCTTGCGACCGCCAGACTCGTAATCAGGCCCTAAGTTCTTAGGTTCGCAGGAGAAGGGGATGGGGATGGACTGTGGAATAAAGATTTGGGAAGGGAGCAGGGTCTTCTTTCGGGGAGAGGAGGATGGTTCGACTGCCAGTGGGCCATAGCAGCAACTGGCAGCAGCTCCATCTTGTCAGTGGAGATAACCATTGCAAAAGGTGAGTGATCTGCTGCAGTCCCACATTTTCCCCACCATATGCTTAGGTCCTATTAATTGTGGTTTTGCATTATTGCAGTGATCTTCAAGGAATGGTTAATGAGGCCCATTGCACCCGCTCTTAGCCTTTAGGGAGGGTCACTACTAACCCTCACCTGCTCCTCCATGTCTCCTCTTGGCCTGGCTTGGGTAGCAAATGCTGCAGGCAACATTGGGTGGAGGAGGGTGGTTTGTTAGAAATGACATCACAAAGTGAGCGAGGGTCCCGTTAGGCAGCTTCGGCTCTGTGCCTCTCTGCCCAGCATTGGCCGAACACAGATTTCAAGCTGTCTCATGCAAGGGTGAATATATAACAGTCTTATTTTTTTATCTGGTTTATGGCATTTGTAGTTTTAATTTATAATCCTCTATAACCCATGACTGTAATTACCAGAATGCAGTGTAACACTCAGCAGAGCTGCTCAGACAGTGAAGCTGTGTGGACTTCTCGCTGCAAGAGCCTAAGCACCCTGCATGTGTTGCTTGTTTACAGTGTGTGTTCTCCCAAATGTGAATTTGATCATGGCAGACTGTGTATCAGCGTGTGATCTTTTCAAGTGCATCTTTGTGCTACCCTCAGACTGAATTGATGCCATCCAAAGTAGGGGTAGCTGGGGTCCCCAAATCCAGTGCATTGTGCGATGCTTGCGTTCATTGCAGTTAGTGGGTTTCATTGCAGGATGTAAAGTATGCACAGCGGTGTTGGTTACCTCTGGTTTTTTGGGCACCCCGCCTCTGCATGGCTTCAGTGTCTCCTGGATGAACAGCTGGATTGTGCTGTTGGATCCACAGCTTTGACAGGTTTTGGTTAACTCACTGATTGTCACACATATAGCTTTAATGAGACTCCACACCCAGACTAGGGATAGACGGAACTCTGTGAAGACTCGTGGAGTTTTTATGTAACTCCACAGATTTCCACAGAGTAAAGCTCTGCGAGTTCTGCCCACCCCTAATTATTACATTTTATAAGAGTAATTTCCAAATGGGAAGATATAACTTATTCAAGTTCGGTGTCTCTGGAATCATAATTTAAAATCCAAACTGATGGATGACATGTCTGGGGAGGGTGACTGCTGGGCTTTGTGTATTTCCCTTAGTCAGCCACACACAATGGGAGCTTAGGTGTGACTTGATGGGCAATCCTGGCAGGGTAGGAGGGAGGAGCTGGCCCCAGCCTCACTTGCATCTGAATAGGCTGTGCCCTATCCTCACACGAAGGGCTGCATACCCCCTATGGTTGGTCTGGAGCCAGGGCAGGAAGGGCAGGACCACTGTCCATACTCTGCATACCCTCCTGTTGTGAGTCTGGAGCAAGGGCAGGAAAGGCAGGGCCTCTGTGCACTTCAAAGGCCTGTGTTTATAGACTCCCCACTTCAAAGGCACCACTGGTTATAAGTACTGGACCTCAGATCCCACCACTTCAGTACACTTCTGGACCTGTGGATACTCTGCCAAGAAAAAGGACTGCTGTGCTGCTGAAGGAGTGCCACTCTGCTGTGTTGACTTGCTACTAGCTACACTTTGCCAGAGTGAGAAGGACTGGACATGCATCACTTGACCCAGAACCCAGAGTGACTCCAAGGACTAATTGGCTGGCCTCCTGATCTGAAGTCTCAAGGACCTCCAACAACCCTGCTTCTAAACCTGGACTCTGCCAAGTATGAGTCTACCCTTCCAAGTGGTGCCACCCAAATCCAGAACCCTTGGAAGTGGGCGGAAGGTGTTTGCCAGTGGAACCAATGCATTTTCTCTGCTGAGTGACACATCACCAAGCAAAACCAACACATCTCCTCGGCTGAGCGGCATATCCCAGAGCAGAACTGACACATCTCCGCTGCTACGTGGGTTGGATCCGTCGCCAAAGACTCCTATTGCTGTCACCTCCCACATCTTGGGACCAACATATCGCTTTTGGAACTCCTGCTGTGCAATGCTCTACCCGGCGCAAGCTCCTCACATCCCTCATTGACGGCAGCCTCAATGACGAAGCTGAAACTCTGCATTGCAGCTTCACCACTCATTGGAATCGACAAATCACATCTGCTGTGCCCTGCATTCTCGAAACCAGACTTAACACCGCAAACCCCATTGAAAGGATCCTCGACGTATTAGGACCTCGCACCACAGCCTTGTTGCATCTCGAAACCAACGCATTGCCTCCGCTGCACGACGCATATTCGACGCAGATCCACACAACACACAACAACCAGGATTTAAGATACTTTGTTCAGCGTGCCTAACTGGGTCTCTGTTGCCAGCCCATGCCCCATTGTGGTCAGTCTGAACTTGTGACCTTGTCCCAGTCCATCGCAACCAGTTATCCCCAATAGCGCTTTTTGATTCTTGGCGCTATTTTACTTAAAAACGTTGAAATTCAATATCTCTATTTCAACTAATGGGTTTTTGTTGTTTTGGTCTTGTTATATTTATTAAAATCAGAGTTATTTTTCTAACTTGCTGTGGAATCTTTTTGTGTGATGTTTTCACTGATTTTCTGTTTGAAATTTTGCACAAATACTTTACAAACAGCCTCTAAAGTTAAGCTTGGCTGCTCTGTGCCGAACTACCAGAGGGTGAACACAAGTTAATTTAGGGTTTGCCTGCCTTTTACCCTGAATAAAACTGTGGTTGCTGCTTGACCAGGGCTTACACCCCAGTCAATCAACAAACTAATTTCTAACATCCTCTAAATATGAACCAAAGAAAACAAAGTAGGCATCTTAAAAAAGACACATACGAAAAAGAGGGAGCAACACACTTTCAATAATTATCTGAAAGAATATATACTATGAGCTATATCAACGTGGGCATAACTTTATAGCCCCGGAAAGCTTTACACAGATCAGGAGCACATTCCATAAAAACAAAACATAACCAAGAGACAGTTATGCTATAAGATCAAAATTGCTTAATGTCAACTTCCTTATAGTTCTGTGGTTAGTGTTAGTTGATTTTATCAAAGATCTCCTTCTAATGTGTTTTACTGAAGTCTAGAGACCTTTTCAAACCAAGATCTTAGAAGGTGGGCAATCATTAAAAATCCAAAAGTACCCATGAGAATTGAAAAATATGTATCTGCTTTGTAAATAAATTGAACATTTTTACTTTATTTCTATCCACTAGGGAAATCAAATAATGATACAGCAGAAGATGAATTACTCTCACAGAACATGAGAATCAACCATGTAAACACCTGCTGAGAGTTATAGGCTTTAAACAGAGGCAAATAATGACCAAATATAGATTGAATGAATATTGGCTGACATGGTGATGAGCAACACACAGCTTTGGAAACTGATGACCGGTGACCCAGCGATTCATGCTCAAGACAGGCTGCATGGTATTTAATGCACTTCACGAAAAAGGCCCCAAATTCATATCTGCAAAGATCTCAAGGTACTTACCCAAATGAAATCTCAGATCCGCCACAATGTCTATGTTGACTATTCCCAGATTTAAGCGCAAGAGAACGGGCGGTTCCCGTTTTTCTGTTCTTGGCCCTACACTTTGGAATTCTTTCCCGATAGACATCAGACTTTCATCTGAGTACACCATTTTCAGAAAAAAACTGAAAACTTGGTTGTTCACTTCAGCCTATTGTTAGTATTCCTCTGGAAGGCTCTCCCTCCCCTCATAGCGCCAAGAGACCTTTGGTATACGTGCGCTTAACAAATTCCCTAACATAAATATAAACATAAACATGAAATGAAGGTTCTGTAAACATTGTAGCATAACCGGTCTTGAAGATGAACATCACTTTCTCTCTAATATGGTGCATCAGGGATACACTACTTCAGAAACTTTGCAAATTTGAGTGATAGAAGATGACAATCTTATCAGTTAAAAATGATAACATTACAAAATCAGCTGCGGAATAGCAAACAGTGTGCAGTGGTGTAGCGAAACTTGGGGGTGGTCCCCCTGCAAGGTACATGGAGGGGCCCCCTCCAAACTTAATCAGAAGCTCTCAGGTCAGGGTACTTTGCTGAGAAGGCCGCTATAACTTGGGGGGCCCCCGCACCGCAGGTGCTGTGGGGGCCTATGTTATGCCACTGACAGTGTGTTAAATTATAATACACTTAAAAGCCTAGAGGCATCTCAGAAGGTCTAACTTTTTAGTTAGTGGTGTTTCTATCATCTCTGTAATCTAAGATTTACTGACACCGAAGTGCTGTTGGCAAGGCTAGGGCACTCCTTGATACCTGACTGCTTAGGAGATGTTAGCTTTCTTCAGGTGGCTGTCATCAGCATGTGAATTCAGCACTATGCGACCCATAGGTTAATAGTAGTAGTGTTAGACATGGTTTATTAGCTGCCTCGTCTGTTTCCAATGCTGAGAAGCTCTCTATACCAGTACAGAAGGGCTCACTGACATCTACTCCATCAGCAACAACTGTTGCCACCATCAGTATGACAGGCCCAGCTCTGGTGCTCTCCTAACATGATCACAGCATTTGCAATTGTTATCAAGATGCCATGCCAAGCATTAATTATGAGCTGCAGCATCATTATCATTGTCTCCATATTAAACTTGCATTTGGGAGTTATTTTTTACTTTCAGGGCAGTGAAAATTGGACTGCCACATTAGGCTTACCACCCTTCACCAATACACTTCATACAACTCACAGAAACGAGTCACAAGAGATAAACTCATTGGGGTCTATTCACAAACTGTATTTTGTACTATGTTTAGTAGTTCTACAATAGTATTACTAATGTACTAAACAATGGTGCTCACTAACATACACGCTGAGGTCTATACCTCTGCTCTTTCTATCTTTTAATGGTGCACATCTCCACCCCCTCTGAAGACAGTTCCACACACGTAGGTATAAGTTTTAGAAGTAAATGTAGGATGAACGGGGGAATGCCTGGAAAATGGGAACAGCGACTACTAAAGGGACGCGTTTAAAGCGAGGTAAAGATGGGTTAAGGGAGGGTTAAGGTAGGGTTTAGAGAGGCACTCACACCCACACAAAGATGAGTAAGCCGATTTCTTTTCACAAACTCCACTTCTAAAGTTACTACAGACAAAAAGGACCTAAACTAGTAGTAAATGTGCTCCAGCTCAGAACCAGGGTAAGTCCAGCACCATTCATGGCCAAACACGGTACTGCAACATCCTCCCCAAAAAAATAGCAGAAGCAAGGACTTAAAATGAACCCCATAGGAAATCCACAGTTTTGAAGACTTCCCTATGGCATAGTATAGAAAAAAATTAAAAGTCTAATAAACAAAAAAAACAAATTAGTACAAATATTATAATGTTAAATATTAATGTTAAACTATGTATTCTAAATGTAGGACAGAATAACAAAATGCTATCATTAATAAATAGTTTTTAATAAAACATTTAGTTAACTTTACTATATTAAATTAAATGCAATTATTTTTCCAATATTTAAATTTTAAACTCCCAGTTGAAAAATAACATTTATATTCATTTACTGTGTAGTAAAAATGTTTTAAAGTTATTTATAGAATTAGTTTAAAATATTTCAGTTTAAAAATATAATTACATTAATGTTTATACTTAAAAAAATGTATTAAAAAATTTGTAATAAACTGACTTTTTCATTTTATTTATGCACATATTTCAACATTAAATGAAATTTATTTATATTTTTTAAAAGTTAACATAAGTTAAATTATTTTAACATTAGTTCCTACGGAATTTTATTTTAAGCCCCTGTTTCCATTTATTTCTATGGGAGTGTGTTGCGGTACCTGTGTCTGGCAGTGTGTATTGCTGGACTTACTCAAGCTCTGATCTGGAGTACTTTTACCATTGTTTTGGGTCTTTTTGGACTGCTGAAAGTTTAAAAGTGCAATTTGTGAATGCCAATGGACTTTTTCTTTTGTGGATGGTGCATGTCTCTCCCTAAACCCCTCCCTACTCCTTCCTTAACCCTTCCTTACTCCTCCCTTAACCCCTCCCATTTATTCATAAATACTCCCCATTTTGCAGGCACTTCCCCGCCCCACCATGTTTCCTACAAAAGGGTATACCTACATGTGCAGAGATCTCCACAGTCAAGGGGGAAATCTCCACACATAAATGACAGGAGTGGCAGAGGCGTAGACCTCCACACATAGGTTAGTAAATAGCATTTTGTGGTAAGTTAGCCAAACTGTTGTAGTCCTACTACACATGCCCCAAAATGCAGTTTGGCAGGGGGCCTCAATGCATAAAAGTAAACCTCACACGTATAGATTTACTCATGTGCACATTTACATTTGTGACTAGTCCACAGCATTTTACAGCTATCCATGTGCAAGACAATTTGGTGGGTAACTGATGCAGTAAAACCCATGTGGACTTAAATGCCATATTTATACAAATGTCAAAGAAAATCTGTGTCTTCATGAAAGGTCTCCAAGCTGTAGCTGGAATCACCATCACCAAATGTGCAATTGACTACAAATGAACATATTGTCCTACCCATTGCCAACTACAATATTAAAGGGTACACAGCACTTGATATTCAGAAGGTATGTGATGTGCACATGTGACATTGTACTGCCTATTCCAAATCATTTAATGTGGCATAGGATGATGCAGACAGTCGTGTGTCCAGGCATATGCAAAACCTTGAGTGCATTCACCTGTATGCTATTAAATGGAATGACAATATATGTATTCACAAACACGTGACATGACAGCTGGAGTTGCAAAGGACCAAAGGAACTAAGGTATTACTCTCACCCACCATATCTGTGACAGGGGGTACCCTCTCAAATCATTCTCTCAAAACCAGAATCAAGAATTGATATAACAGATTAATATCTATTCATGATGTACTGTAAAGTGAACTATTGGCTTGTTTATGATGTGTTTATATGCCTGATTGAAACTTTAGTAACCTAATGCAGGTGTGAATCATGCTCCACAATATGACCTTCAACAAATGAATAACTGTATACTTAATGAGAGAAGAGGTAGTTATGTAAAACAATAACTAGTCTTACCGTCATGTATGTGACAGTAGAAATAAATGTTTATCACAAACACAAGCACTTTTTGGTTTACACTAGGCCTCTTTCCAGAAGTGCATTGCAAATAACACATGTTATTAATAACCAACGCAATGTTACTCATTCTTTTCAAACATGCAATGATGAAAGACTCATTTAGCACACAGGAGATCAAACCTGGTATTAGAAAGCAATCACACCAGATTTTTGTTTTAGACATGTAAAACTTGTTGGGTTGCAGAATCATGGAGACCACACTCATGACACAATAATATTTTAAGCTATTGAGTGTCCTCTGTGACATACAAATTCGAAGGCTTGTTTTCTGGTATTTTCCATTTTTTTACTCTTTGATTTAAATTCAAGGACTTTCCTTGTCCCTATTTAACCTCGTGCAATGGTGAGTACTTCTGCTAAACAGTGTGCTGCATAACTTATTAGACTTCTGAGTGTTTCCAAGCATCAGGAAAGGTGGCTGTGGTGATGGATGCATTGAGGACGGTGGTGAGTTGGTGGTTGATATCCTTGCCTCCGGGGTTGAAGAGGTGGTGGGGGCAGGGGTACGTGGGTGCTCCAGAGTGGATGGAGTTCATGATGGTTGTGGTGTTCTGAGTGGTGAGCAGTTTCCATGTGGTGAGTAGCTGATTGGGAGGCTTCCTTTGAGTGAGGAGGATGTGGAGGTTAGTGGGCTGGGGCTTTGTAACTTATACTAGGGTCTTACAGGTAAGTTCAATATGCTAATTAGTGGCATAACCAATTTAGACATGCTTTAGGTCACAGCACATCCACAATTCATAATCCTGCACAGGACATCTAACCTGGGCTTCTATTGGAATTCCATAACGCATATTAGCAAGCCCATTATCGCCGTTTTAGCGGCAGTTTCCTGCCGCTAAAACGGCGATAATTTTAACGTGGGTCTTGCTAATATGCCCCTTAATATTTTAATTCAAGGCCGACATGTTTGTTTCTAAACTGATTGGGGAGGTGGGGGTGAAAGGTTTTTGATACTTTCTAGAATGTCAGGATTTATCGATGTTTTCACTTCGATGTCAGCCGGTTCTTGCAAGTTTTGTTTTACAAATGGATAGTACGGGGTCGGGCCTAAGGCAGTGCAGCACGCTACTGGAAACATGTTTTACCTCAATCAATAGAGCTCTAGCAATGGCGTGAAGTTACTGCATTTGCGTTTGACTCCAGGGACCTCTAGCAGTGGTTTGAGGTACTGCAGTATATTAAAGTAAACGTTTGTATTTGACTTTAAGGAACTCTAGCATCGACTTGAGGGTACTGTACTACAGCCTACCAAGAAAAGGTTTGCACTTCACTCCAAGGACCTTTAACAACTGCTCGAGTCACTGCAACCTGTTACTGTAGCCACTGCAAATGTGTCTGTCTGACTGCAGGGACGTCAAGTGACGACAGCTTAAGGCACCGTAGCCTCTTGAAACATGCATTTGTGTTTGACTCCAGGGACATATAATAACAGTTTGGGGTACTGCAGCCTGTAAAATCAAGCAATTGTGCCTTACTCCAAGCAGTGCCATCTTAAGGATCTAGAGGGGCCCGGGCAAGACATATTTTGGGGGGCCCAGTACAGAGCAAATTTTGAATTTGTATTGCCCATTTCCTGTTTACTCAACATTATATGGCAAACTTTAAAAGTGTCACACAAAAACTGTTGAAATATGCCTCACCCGGAATCCCCAAACTCCATAAGGAGTACAGGGTGGACATACCGAGAAAGGCAGAGAGGGAGAGAGGCTTAGATAGAGAAATGATCAAAGAAAGAAAGATCGATTTCCCAGAGGGCCTCTTGGAAGGTGGGGGACCTGGGTAATTGCCCACTTTGACCATGCCTTAAAACGTCTCTGACCTATAGTAATGGCTTGAGGAAGTACAGCCTTCCAAAGGAATAATTTGTACCTGGCTCCAGGGACGTCGAAAAGCAACTTGAGATACTGCAGTCTGTAACTACTGCTGCAACAACCCACTCGCTCCTTCTAAATGTCTTTATTTTGTTTCTTAGTTTTTGTTCCTGATTCAAGGGTTTTCCTACCTGTTCTTGTGTTTGTCCCACCCAGGAGCATTTCGGTCTCATTGTTCTGATAAATAGTAGTTTTTCACTGTATACTTAAAGGGTCTTCTTTTTGACTTTCCCTTCAGCACAACCTTCATGTTGCTCCCTGACCTGCTCTCCATCCCGCTCCCTGTCTTATATATTTTCCATACTTTTTTTTTTACAAGAGGCCAGCTCACTTACTTTTGTGTGCATTGCAAGTGCTTCTTTTTTCTTCATTTTAATTAACTGTTGTTGTAACATGGCTGTTGAAACGATAAATTATAAGTTGCTACCAGGTGTCACAGTTCATGGCCGTATCATGACATATGCGATGTACTCAGCAATTATCTTAGAATGGGCTTTCTTTAAAAGAAATCCATTTTATCATTCATGGCTACGCGTGTGCATGCATCTTCACATATGCACATGCATGAAACTTGCAGCGAGTATTGGCAGAGCCAGTAGCTGAACCTTTTAGAGACCATATATATTGGCTTTGCCTGCACTTTTTTCATTGTTTGGTGATGCTTTTCAGCGTTAGCAGCAAGCATTGGCAAAGTCAAAAGGCTGGCTAATGCTTATTCAGGCCACAACATGCTGGGATACCCTCCTGCACATAAACAATCAATGGCGTTTTGCTGTTTCTATGTGTGCGGCACAATGCAGCACACATGGAAACAGCAAAAATGAGGAGAAATTAAAAAATTCTCTGTGTTGAGCCTGGGTAAGACCAGGTTTTCCATGGTCTTAACTTTGGCGTTGCCCCATATTTATGCCACTCTTGTAAATATGGGGCAGCGTCAAAAATGCGGAACGCCCACCACAACAACCATTGCCCGCCCCTTTCACGCTAAGTATATCTTGAAAGGGTGCTGTATTCACAAGGCGGCGTGAAGCCCGTTAAGTGGCTTAACGCCATCTTGTGGATAAGGCGTTGCCCCTATCGCCACCACAACTTCAAGAAAAGTGGCTTGTGGTGGCGATAGGGGCTTGTAAAAATGCCCCCTGGTCTTACCCTGGCGCAATGAGGAGAAACATTTAATTTCTCCTCATTTTTGCTGTTTCCATGTGTGCTGCATTGTGCAGTACACAGAAGCAGCAAAATGCCATTGATTGTGTATGTGCAGAAAGGTGTGCCTTCCTGCACATAAACAATCATTAAAGCATTAAGCAGCACACATAGAGGTTTCAAAATGCCATTTCAGATTGTTTATGTGCAGGAAGGGACACCTTCCTGCACATAAACAATCATTCCCCTCAGTGCAGCACCCTTGCACTATGGTGCAAGGGTGCCTGCGTTGGTGCTAGGCAGCTAAATTAGCACCAGCGTAGGGGGATACACAAAGCTGCACTGTATTCTGGTAAATACACTGTAGCCCTGTGTTTCAGAAGTGGCAGAGCGCTGCGTTAAGCCAAGGAGGTTAACGCCACGCTCTGCCACTTCCTTGTAAATATGCCCGTTTTCCTCATAAAATGAGGAGAGATATGATGACATGATCTTCTGATAAGCTTTGTTTCCACATCATCTTCCATTGTCAACTATCAGCATTTTAAGTAGTTCCTATGCTCACAGGAAGCTTTTCATTTGTCACTGCGATGCATAGGGAAATTATTCTTTTTTGTACTTTGTAGTTATGGCTCAGAATGCCATCTCAAAATCTGTAAATATTCTCCAAGGCTGACATCCAGAGTTTCTTATAACATCACAAAACATCACAATCTGCTTTTCCTATTTCATTCTTTGTGTAAACCTTGTTATTATTTATCTGCTGTTCTTCTACAATTTGATAGTGGAAATATTTCTCCAGTTGTCTTTCTACATCTGCACATGCACCAAGGAATAAGTTGTTGCATGGTTTGTCCAGTATGATAATTCCTCAGATCTGATGCAACAATGACATTAAAGTTACACCAGAAGCAATGTGTTGTGCAGAGAATTCATCTCAGCATAACTGTCCTTTCTCCCTGGGAACTTCAGTCACAGCTTAAAGGTGTGTGTGGTTGTGGATTACTGCAGACTTTTGACCCCTGTTGGATCTGACAGCCTTAGGGTGGTCTTACCCCAACTTTTTGCCTTCCTCCTCCACTTTTCTGACCTTGTCTTTGCTGGTATTATGACTCTGCTCATGTTACCTGTTACCTCTGTTAACTAATGCTAAATGTGCTTGTGCCCTCTCCCCTAAACTTAGCAATATTGGTTCATCCCCAATTGGCATATTTAATCTACTTATAAGTCTCCAGTAAAGTGTCACTCCCTGTACCCAAGGCCTGTAAATGCAATGCTACTATTGGGCCTGCAGAACTGATTGTGCCACCCACTTAAGTAGCCCTATAACCATGTCTCAGGGTTGCCATTGCAGAGCCTGTGTGTGCAGTTTACACTGCTATGTCGACCTGGCAAAATAAACCTTTTGCCAGGCCCACATCTTCCCTTTTATGTTTATACGTCACCCCTAAGGTAAGCCCTGGACAACCCAAAGGGCAGGGTGCACTGTATTTAAAAGGCAGGACATACACTTTTAAGTTTTACATGTCCTGGTAATGAAAAACTCTCAAAGTCGTTTTCACTACTGCAAAGCCCATATCTCCCATAGGACAACATTGGGATTACTTTACTACTAGAGGTGGGCACTAAACCTCCCTCGGCAAAAACTCTGACAACTGCTGCGTGGCAGACTTTACCACCCATTACCTAACTTCCTTGCTCAGCATTTACTCCCGCCTTACCTCTTTCACTTAATTCGATAGAACTGCATCTGAAAGCGCTGCCATTCAGCAATCACTGTGGAAGTGATTGGTTAAGACGAACTTCTCTCTCAGGTGATGCTCCACCGCCGCAACCGTAGGTTGGTAGGTTGAGGTGGGAGAGGTTTTTTTTCCACTGTAGCTCAATGCGGTCGAGTTGGTGGTGCAGCCTGGAGACGGAGAAGGTGTGTATGGTTGTTTCACTAGGACTATGGGCCTGATTACGAGTTTGGTGCAGCGGAGCCGGCGCAACGCCGCCTCCACTGCACCAAACCTGTGCAAGGCCGCCCAAGGATCGCCGACCGTATTACGAGTTGAAAATGCACAACTCGTAATCCGGTCAGCAGCCCTATGGCCTTTTCCATGGCGGTGCCTTGAACACAGGCACCGCAATGGGAACAGCCATAAAGTTTCAGAACAGCATGGATGGTGACATCCATGCCGTGCTGGAAATTGTGGGGGTAAAGACAGGGGGGCACATGTTGTGCCCCCTGAATGTATCACCATGGCGGTGCGGCCATGGGGGCCCTGCAGAGTCCCCTTTGTTCCTCCACTGCCAGCCTTTTCATGGCGAGGATCCCGCCATGAAATGCTGGTGGTGGATGAACTCATAATTTGCTGAGCGGGGCTGCACCAGTCCCCGCTCAGCAAATTGCATTGTGGCGCAGGAGCACCAATGACAGTGAGTGGCGGTTCCCTGGCAAAGTCCGCGGTCCACCACCAGCAGAACTTTGTAAGTCTTGATACGGCAGACGGCAGACCGCCACTCCTGCTCCACTGCGAGTTTGACGGTCTTGCGACCGCCAGACTCGTAATCAGGCCCTAAGTTCTTAGGTTCGCAGGAGAAGGGGATGGGGATGGACTGTGGAATAAAGATTTGGGAAGGGAGCAGGGTCTTCTTTCGGGGAGAGGAGGATGGTTCGACTGCCAGTGGGCCATAGCAGCAACTGGCAGCAGCTCCATCTTGTCAGTGGAGATAACCATTGCAAAAGGTGAGTGATCTGCTGCAGTCCCACATTTTCCCCACCATATGCTTAGGTCCTATTAATTGTGGTTTTGCATTATTGCAGTGATCTTCAAGGAATGGTTAATGAGGCCCATTGCACCCGCTCTTAGCCTTTAGGGAGGGTCACTACTAACCCTCACCTGCTCCTCCATGTCTCCTCTTGGCCTGGCTTGGGTAGCAAATGCTGCAGGCAACATTGGGTGGAGGAGGGTGGTTTGTTAGAAATGACATCACAAAGTGAGCGAGGGTCCCGTTAGGCAGCTTCGGCTCTGTGCCTCTCTGCCCAGCATTGGCCGAACACAGATTTCAAGCTGTCTCATGCAAGGGTGAATATATAACAGTCTTATTTTTTTATCTGGTTTATGGCATTTGTAGTTTTAATTTATAATCCTCTATAACCCATGACTGTAATTACCAGAATGCAGTGTAACACTCAGCAGAGCTGCTCAGACAGTGAAGCTGTGTGGACTTCTCGCTGCAAGAGCCTAAGCACCCTGCATGTGTTGCTTGTTTACAGTGTGTGTTCTCCCAAATGTGAATTTGATCATGGCAGACTGTGTATCAGCGTGTGATCTTTTCAAGTGCATCTTTGTGCTACCCTCAGACTGAATTGATGCCATCCAAAGTAGGGGTAGCTGGGGTCCCCGAATCCAGTGCATTGTGCGATGCTTGCGTTCATTGCAGTTAGTGGGTTTCATTGCAGGATGTAAAGTATGCACAGCGGTGTTGGTTACCTCTGGTTTTTTGGGCACCCCGCCTCTGCATGGCTTCAGTGTCTCCTGGATGAACAGCTGGATTGTGCTGTTGGATCCACAGCTTTGACAGGTTTTGGTTAACTCACTGATTGTCACACATATAGCTTTAATGAGACTCCACACCCAGACTAGGGATAGACGGAACTCTGTGAAGACTCGTGGAGTTTTTATGTAACTCCACAGATTTCCACAGAGTAAAGCTCTGCGAGTTCTGCCCACCCCTAATTATTACATTTTATAAGAGTAATTTCCAAATGGGAAGATATAACTTATTCAAGTTCGGTGTCTCTGGAATCATAATTTAAAATCCAAACTGATGGATGACATGTCTGGGGAGGGTGACTGCTGGGCTTTGTGTATTTCCCTTAGTCAGCCACACACAATGGGAGCTTAGGTGTGACTTGATGGGCAATCCTGGCAGGGTAGGAGGGAGGAGCTGGCCCCAGCCTCACTTGCATCTGAATAGGCTGTGCCCTATCCTCACACGAAGGGCTGCATACCCCCTATGGTTGGTCTGGAGCCAGGGCAGGAAGGGCAGGACCACTGTCCATACTCTGCATACCCTCCTGTTGTGAGTCTGGAGCAAGGGCAGGAAAGGCAGGGCCTCTGTGCACTTCAAAGGCCTGTGTTTATAGACTCCCCACTTCAAAGGCACCACTGGTTATAAGTACTGGACCTCAGATCCCACCACTTCAGTACACTTCTGGACCTGTGGATACTCTGCCAAGAAAAAGGACTGCTGTGCTGCTGAAGGAGTGCCACTCTGCTGTGTTGACTTGCTACTAGCTACACTTTGCCACAGTGAGAAGGACTGGACATGCATCACTTGACCCAGAACCCAGAGTGACTCCAAGGACTAATTGGCTGGCCTCCTGATCTGAAGTCTCAAGGACCTCCAACAACCCTGCTTCTAAACCTGGACTCTGCCAAGTATGAGTCTACCCTTCCAAGTGGTGCCACCCAAATCCAGAACCCTTGGAAGTGGGCGGAAGGTGTTTGCCAGTGGAACCAATGCATTTTCTCTGCTGAGTGACACATCACCAAGCAAAACCAACACATCTCCTCGGCTGAGCGGCATATCCCAGAGCAGAACTGACACATCTCCGCTGCTACGTGGGTTGGATCCGTCGCCAAAGACTCCTATTGCTGTCACCTCCCACATCTTGGGACCAACATATCGCTTTTGGAACTCCTGCTGTGCAATGCTCTACCCGGCGCAAGCTCCTCACATCCCTCATTGACGGCAGCCTCAATGACGAAGCTGAAACTCTGCATTGCAGCTTCACCACTCATTGGAATCGACAAATCACATCTGCTGTGCCCTGCATTCTCGAAACCAGACTTAACACCGCAAACCCCATTGAAAGGATCCTCGATGTATTAGGACCTCGCACCACAGCCTTGTTGCATCTCGAAACCAACGCATTGCCTCCGCTGCACGACGCATATTCGACGCAGATCCACACAACACACAACAACCAGGATTTAAGATACTTTGTTCAGCGTGCCTAACTGGGTCTCTGTTGCCAGCCCATGCCCCATTGTGGTCAGTCTGAACTTGTGACCTTGTCCCAGTCCATCGCAACCAGTTATCCCCAATAGCGCTTTTTGATTCTTGGCGCTATTTTACTTAAAAACGTTGAAATTCAATATCTCTATTTCAACTAATGGGTTTTTGTTGTTTTGGTCTTGTTATATTTATTAAAATCAGAGTTATTTTTCTAACTTGCTGTGGAATCTTTTTGTGTGATGTTTTCACTGATTTTCTGTTTGAAATTTTGCACAAATACTTTACAAACAGCCTCTAAAGTTAAGCTTGGCTGCTCTGTGCCGAACTACCAGAGGGTGAACACAAGTTAATTTAGGGTTTGCCTGCCTTTTACCCTGAATAAAACTGTGGTTGCTGCTTGACCAGGGCTTACACCCCAGTCAATCAACAAACTAATTTCTAACATCCTCTAAATATGAACCAAAGAAAACAAAGTAGGCATCTTAAAAAAGACACATACGAAAAAGAGGGAGCAACACACTTTCAATAATTATCTGAAAGAATATATACTATGAGCTATATCAACGTGGGCATAACTTTATAGCCCCGGAAAGCTTTACACAGATCAGGAGCACATTCCATAAAAACAAAACATAACCAAGAGACAGTTATGCTATAAGATCAAAATTGCTTAATGTCAACTTCCTTATAGTTCTGTGGTTAGTGTTAGTTGATTTTATCAAAGATCTCCTTCTAATGTGTTTTACTGAAGTCTAGAGACCTTTTCAAACCAAGATCTTAGAAGGTGGGCAATCATTAAAAATCCAAAAGTACCCATGAGAATTGAAAAATATGTATCTGCTTTGTAAATAAATTGAACATTTTTACTTTATTTCTATCCACTAGGGAAATCAAATAATGATACAGCAGAAGATGAATTACTCTCACAGAACATGAGAATCAACCATGTAAACACCTGCTGAGAGTTATAGGCTTTAAACAGAGGCAAATAATGACCAAATATAGATTGAATGAATATTGGCTGACATGGTGATGAGCAACACACAGCTTTGGAAACTGATGACCGGTGACCCAGCGATTCATGCTCAAGACAGGCTGCATGGTATTTAATGCACTTCACGAAAAAGGCCCCAAATTCATATCTGCAAAGATCTCAAGGTACTTACCCAAATGAAATCTCAGATCCGCCACAATGTCTATGTTGACTATTCCCAGATTTAAGCGCAAGAGAACGGGCGGTTCCCGTTTTTCTGTTCTTGGCCCTACACTTTGGAATTCTTTCCCGATAGACATCAGACTTTCATCTGAGTACACCATTTTCAGAAAAAAACTGAAAACTTGGTTGTTCACTTCAGCCTATTGTTAGTATTCCTCTGGAAGGCTCTCCCTCCCCTCATAGCGCCAAGAGACCTTTGGTATACGTGCGCTTAACAAATTCCCTAACATAAATATAAACATAAACATGAAATGAAGGTTCTGTAAACATTGTAGCATAACCGGTCTTGAAGATGAACATCACTTTCTCTCTAATATGGTGCATCAGGGATACACTACTTCAGAAACTTTGCAAATTTGAGTGATAGAAGATGACAATCTTATCAGTTAAAAATGATAACATTACAAAATCAGCTGCGGAATAGCAAACAGTGTGCAGTGGTGTAGCGAAACTTGGGGGTGGTCCCCCTGCAAGGTACATGGAGGGGCCCCCTCCAAACTTAATCAGAAGCTCTCAGGTCAGGGTACTTTGCTGAGAAGGCCGCTATAACTTGGGGGGCCCCCGCACCGCAGGTGCTGTGGGGGCCTATGTTATGCCACTGACAGTGTGTTAAATTATAATACACTTAAAAGCCTAGAGGCATCTCAGAAGGTCTAACTTTTTAGTTAGTGGTGTTTCTATCATCTCTGTAATCTAAGATTTACTGACACCGAAGTGCTGTTGGCAAGGCTAGGGCACTCCTTGATACCTGACTGCTTAGGAGATGTTAGCTTTCTTCAGGTGGCTGTCATCAGCATGTGAATTCAGCACTATGCGACCCATAGGTTAATAGTAGTAGTGTTAGACATGGTTTATTAGCTGCCTCGTCTGTTTCCAATGCTGAGAAGCTCTCTATACCAGTACAGAAGGGCTCACTGACATCTACTCCATCAGCAACAACTGTTGCCACCATCAGTATGACAGGCCCAGCTCTGGTGCTCTCCTAACATGATCACAGCATTTGCAATTGTTATCAAGATGCCATGCCAAGCATTAATTATGAGCTGCAGCATCATTATCATTGTCTCCATATTAAACTTGCATTTGGGAGTTATTTTTTACTTTCAGGGCAGTGAAAATTGGACTGCCACATTAGGCTTACCACCCTTCACCAATACACTTCATACAACTCACAGAAACGAGTCACAAGAGATAAACTCATTGGGGTCTATTCACAAACTGTATTTTGTACTATGTTTAGTAGTTCTACAATAGTATTACTAATGTACTAAACAATGGTGCTCACTAACATACACGCTGAGGTCTATACCTCTGCTCTTTCTATCTTTTAATGGTGCACATCTCCACCCCCTCTGAAGACAGTTCCACACACGTAGGTATAAGTTTTAGAAGTAAATGTAGGATGAACGGGGGAATGCCTGGAAAATGGGAACAGCGACTACTAAAGGGACGCGTTTAAAGCGAGGTAAAGATGGGTTAAGGGAGGGTTAAGGTAGGGTTTAGAGAGGCACTCACACCCACACAAAGATGAGTAAGCCGATTTCTTTTCACAAACTCCACTTCTAAAGTTACTACAGACAAAAAGGACCTAAACTAGTAGTAAATGTGCTCCAGCTCAGAACCAGGGTAAGTCCAGCACCATTCATGGCCAAACACGGTACTGCAACATCCTCCCCAAAAAAATAGCAGAAGCAAGGACTTAAAATGAACCCCATAGGAAATCCACAGTTTTGAAGACTTCCCTATGGCATAGTATAGAAAAAAATTAAAAGTCTAATAAACAAAAAAAACAAATTAGTACAAATATTATAATGTTAAATATTAATGTTAAACTATGTATTCTAAATGTAGGACAGAATAACAAAATGCTATCATTAATAAATAGTTTTTAATAAAACATTTAGTTAACTTTACTATATTAAATTAAATGCAATTATTTTTCCAATATTTAAATTTTAAACTCCCAGTTGAAAAATAACATTTATATTCATTTACTGTGTAGTAAAAATGTTTTAAAGTTATTTATAGAATTAGTTTAAAATATTTCAGTTTAAAAATATAATTACATTAATGTTTATACTTAAAAAAATGTATTAAAAAATTTGTAATAAACTGACTTTTTCATTTTATTTATGCACATATTTCAACATTAAATGAAATTTATTTATATTTTTTAAAAGTTAACATAAGTTAAATTATTTTAACATTAGTTCCTACGGAATTTTATTTTAAGCCCCTGTTTCCATTTATTTCTATGGGAGTGTGTTGCGGTACCTGTGTCTGGCAGTGTGTATTGCTGGACTTACTCAAGCTCTGATCTGGAGTACTTTTACCATTGTTTTGGGTCTTTTTGGACTGCTGAAAGTTTAAAAGTGCAATTTGTGAATGCCAATGGACTTTTTCTTTTGTGGATGGTGCATGTCTCTCCCTAAACCCCTCCCTACTCCTTCCTTAACCCTTCCTTACTCCTCCCTTAACCCCTCCCATTTATTCATAAATACTCCCCATTTTGCAGGCACTTCCCCGCCCCACCATGTTTCCTACAAAAGGGTATACCTACATGTGCAGAGATCTCCACAGTCAAGGGGGAAATCTCCACACATAAATGACAGGAGTGGCAGAGGCGTAGACCTCCACACATAGGTTAGTAAATAGCATTTTGTGGTAAGTTAGCCAAACTGTTGTAGTCCTACTACACATGCCCCAAAATGCAGTTTGGCAGGGGGCCTCAATGCATAAAAGTAAACCTCACACGTATAGATTTACTCATGTGCACATTTACATTTGTGACTAGTCCACAGCATTTTACAGCTATCCATGTGCAAGACAATTTGGTGGGTAACTGATGCAGTAAAACCCATGTGGACTTAAATGCCATATTTATACAAATGTCAAAGAAAATCTGTGTCTTCATGAAAGGTCTCCAAGCTGTAGCTGGAATCACCATCACCAAATGTGCAATTGACTACAAATGAACATATTGTCCTACCCATTGCCAACTACAATATTAAAGGGTACACAGCACTTGATATTCAGAAGGTATGTGATGTGCACATGTGACATTGTACTGCCTATTCCAAATCATTTAATGTGGCATAGGATGATGCAGACAGTCGTGTGTCCAGGCATATGCAAAACCTTGAGTGCATTCACCTGTATGCTATTAAATGGAATGACAATATATGTATTCACAAACACGTGACATGACAGCTGGAGTTGCAAAGGACCAAAGGAACTAAGGTATTACTCTCACCCACCATATCTGTGACAGGGGGTACCCTCTCAAATCATTCTCTCAAAACCAGAATCAAGAATTGATATAACAGATTAATATCTATTCATGATGTACTGTAAAGTGAACTATTGGCTTGTTTATGATGTGTTTATATGCCTGATTGAAACTTTAGTAACCTAATGCAGGTGTGAATCATGCTCCACAATATGACCTTCAACAAATGAATAACTGTATACTTAATGAGAGAAGAGGTAGTTATGTAAAACAATAACTAGTCTTACCGTCATGTATGTGACAGTAGAAATAAATGTTTATCACAAACACAAGCACTTTTTGGTTTACACTAGGCCTCTTTCCAGAAGTGCATTGCAAATAACACATGTTATTAATAACCAACGCAATGTTACTCATTCTTTTCAAACATGCAATGATGAAAGACTCATTTAGCACACAGGAGATCAAACCTGGTATTAGAAAGCAATCACACCAGATTTTTGTTTTAGACATGTAAAACTTGTTGGGTTGCAGAATCATGGAGACCACACTCATGACACAATAATATTTTAAGCTATTGAGTGTCCTCTGTGACATACAAATTCGAAGGCTTGTTTTCTGGTATTTTCCATTTTTTTACTCTTTGATTTAAATTCAAGGACTTTCCTTGTCCCTATTTAACCTCGTGCAATGGTGAGTACTTCTGCTAAACAGTGTGCTGCATAACTTATTAGACTTCTGAGTGTTTCCAAGCATCAGGAAAGGTGGCTGTGGTGATGGATGCATTGAGGACGGTGGTGAGTTGGTGGTTGATATCCTTGCCTCCGGGGTTGAAGAGGTGGTGGGGGCAGGGGTACGTGGGTGCTCCAGAGTGGATGGAGTTCATGATGGTTGTGGTGTTCTGAGTGGTGAGCAGTTTCCATGTGGTGAGTAGCTGATTGGGAGGCTTCCTTTGAGTGAGGAGGATGTGGAGGTTAGTGGGCTGGGGCTTTGTAACTTATACTAGGGTCTTACAGGTAAGTTCAATATGCTAATTAGTGGCATAACCAATTTAGACATGCTTTAGGTCACAGCACATCCACTGGGAAATTGTTAGTGGAGTCTGAAAACCAGCAACAGCAATCCACAAAAATGGGGGTGACCACAAAAAAAGACACTTTATCACAATTACTGTCATAAAAATTATGTCTACACACAGCAAATTTAAGTGTGTGCGGACAGAAAGCTTTTAGCTTGTAAAGGTTTGTATGTATGATAGGCCAAAGGTCAGTCCACGTGCAAAAAATATAGAATTGGTACTGGGGTACCAATAGAAACAAAAAAATAAATACAAGGGTCTCATCATAGAACAGAAACTGCAGCCAATCATCGTTGTGCAGGCCATATGCCATGTACAGTGGAGATAAGATGCCTCAGTTGGTTGAAAGCAGGGCTAAACCACTATTGCACACTGCTGCAGAATGAGAATAGTACAGGGTTGGGTGCCTGTAGGTGGTTGGGCACAGGGCCTGGACAAAAGTCAGTCCCTGCAGCCAAACCATAACTGCACATGGGCATAGGATGCGTGTAGTGGAGACATTGGGTGCAACAAGCCAGATAGAACTGGGCATATGCTCAAGTTTAAATATGATCAAAACAATCAATATATTCACTACAGAAAAAAAGGTTAACATGATATTTTACTGATTTATGGAAATAAGACCTTACCTTACATTAAAAAAATGTACTGAAAAAAAACAAATAATAAGTTGCTGTTATAGGTAGGTGAGGTAATAATCCTAGAAATTAAGTAAAAAAGCTAAAGGTTAAAGTCACGTTATGGTAAGGTGACAAAGTCACACAAGATGTAATGTTCAAAAAATGAAAAACTACTGAAATTTGCCAGTTATTTTTCAGTGAGTTAATTATAACGTACACCTTCTTCATGCACTGATTATGAGTAAAAAATTTATGTGGGCTGTACGATGTTCCTGGAAAAGAAACGTGTATTGGGACACATGTGGGCAATTCAGAATAGAGACAAAATATACTCATTAGCCTGCCACTTTGAGGAGTCCCATAACAGTAATAGGAAACTTTTGCGATTCTTTGTCATTGATCTCATCCCTATTTCCATCAGGGGCAGTGACAGAATACCTAAACTTTGTCAACTAGAGTACAGATATATTTTAGAGCTGGATACTAAGGTACCTGCAGGGTTTGAACTCCGATGAAGAGATGTCCAGTCATTTAGGGGAATAACATTGCTTGCTCTTTAGAGTTGTCCAGTACGAGTACCGGGTTCTGCTTTAGTTATGTATTAATTTCATTACTGATTTTCTCTTCTCCCTCCTCTGTCTTTATTCCTTTTCTTCTACTTGTGCTCCTCCCCCTTGGTATTTTTCCATGTCATTACCTTTTAAACTATACAATATAAGTTTCTGGTTTTCTGCTCTGTACCACTGAATGTATTTGTCTCTGTTTTCAATTAAATGTATTTATTTGTAACTATGTTGCTTGTTTTTAACAAGTTGTTCCGTTGTTTTTCTATTTTTCACATAGGACCTACTGAGTGATTACATGTGAAGAGCTGTACATATAGCGAGTGTAGAAGATATCCTTGGGCCGAGACTCTTTGCTATCCTGTGGGAACGTAGTAGTATTATTTATAGAATGATTTATAGAGATTGGAGCAGTGCATATTCTTGTATTGACGTTACGGGTTGAGTTACAATTTAGAGTTACTCGTAGAGAGATGGGCAGGATTTCCATGTAATAGTAGGCTCTGTGGGGACCTGATTTATTAATATTATTATTATTTTTAGTGTTATGTTTTTGTTTTGCTGCTTTTGCCCATTTGGGCTTAATTGTATACTATCATGGACCAGGCAAAGCCATGCCGGTATTTGGCAGAACATGAGTTGCACCACATAGATAAGCCTGTAAATTTATGACTTTGCCCTTCTCATTGTCAGTATGATATATTTCTATATATATATATATATATATATATCTATATGTATATATATATATATATATATATATATATATATATATATATATATATATATATATATATATATTATCCACCATAAACGATGGCTGACTCCCAAGCCTCTTCTCCACGGTGCTCTGCGGAAAAGGGTAGAGAGCCCCTGTAAATTCACACAAAGTACCCAGTTCATTATCAACAACGTTCCTCTATGCGTTTCGGAGCTCATGGCTCCTTGTTCATGAGTAAATCAACAACATTTGCTTCCCAGTATATAACATACCACGTGATTGTAAGAAAATCTATAACATAGAAAAAAGACTCTTACAGGTATTGCCACTGGATTGTTGCACAATTCATTTAACTGCTTTATCATAACAGAAAGCTAATTGTTACAAAGTAAAATTGTTAATTTGAAAAAATCCTCATGTTTTTATATTTAAATAAAAATCAATACTACTGCGTGTCGACATTGTTAATAAAGTTTTCTTGGAAATTTTTCTATTTTTAGCATTTTACCATATTGTGGTATGAGCACTTTCAAAAATACTGGTGTGGCATCATACGTATTTATCTAAACAATCCCATGATGGTATTTGGTACAATTTAGGCCTAATGGGCAAATTCTGACTATCAGACTCGTCAAATTAATTGGCTGTACTTTACTATGTTTAAACACAATTCAGCCCCTGTGGGCATATGTGGCCAATACAACATCCTCTTATTTCTTGTCTTAAACACAAGTCAGCCCCTGTGGACCTATGTAACCAATGCAGCATCATGTTATTTATTACTTCCAGGTAAACATAAACCTCCGAATGCCCTTCGTGTTGGCATGAACTCCCATGCTAATTATGCCACAATCCAGACCAAATCAATAATTAAGATATTAACACACCACAATAAATTTTAATATAGATCACATTGTTCATGTCAAAACCAGCTCATGAGTTCAAAAGTCTAACGATTTTCAACAGTTAGATATTATTAGCTCTCTTGCGTTTCATTTCCTTCCAGTTGGACCCCATAAATCTGTAATATAAAACAATAAAACCTTGTTAAAAAGAAATTACATTTCCATATGTGATTACAACAACAGTTTAAATTATCTTAGTGAGCTATCACTTTTGCAACATAGACATCATGCTGGCAAAGTAAGCCTAGATGTACAGCTAATTCTTCATCAATGTTATGACCTGAGAGGTATAGAGTGTTGTATTTCATGATTAGTCTGGATTCCAGATGTCTCAATTCCTGTGTTCTATTATCGCCTCTTTCTTGAACTGGGAACACAAAAAGATAATAGACCGGTATTCTGATTGTGCTGTATTTTGAAATGTCTGGCTGTGGGATACTGCTTATCATCTTTATTTATTGCTCTCAGATGTTTCAAAACTCTCTTTTTTGCCTTGTTTATGGTGCTGCCAATGTAATATTTGTCGCATGGGCACCTCAATGCATAAATTACATAATCTGTGTTGCAATTAAGGTGTTTAGTTGTCTTAAAAGGTTGTAGATTTTCTGATAACATAATGCTCTTGCAGTTGTGGCTATTTTTGCATGCTTTGCATGTCCCACATGTGCAGAATTCTTGTGTAATGTTCCATTAATTTATGAATGTTGTCAGGTTTTGGCATAATGTGTCTTTTAATGATTGTGCCTTTTTTAAAGTAACTTGTAGATTACTTTCTATGTGTTGAACTAGGTCTCCGTCTGTTTTTAGAACTTCCCAAAACTTCTTTATACCTCGTTTCATTTCCCATGTCTGACTGTGAAATTTCGTGATAAATCTTATCTTGTTATCATCTACCTGACTCTTCACCCTGGGAGTTAGGAGTTCCGTTCTCATCTGTTTGTCCACTTGGACAGAGGCTTGTTTGATAACCTTATTTGAATAACTTCTTCCTAGAAATCTGTCCGTCATCATCAGTTTGTCTTTCTGAAACCCCTCATCTGAACTACAATTTCCTTTTCTCTAAGTAGCTCCCCTAAAGGGGTACTTTGAATCAAACCTTTTGGGTGACAACTCCGGACGTGCAATAAACTCTTGCCTGCTGTTTCCTTATGGAATACATTACTTTCCAATATATTCCCATTCACTTCTAGTCTCAGATCTAGAAAGTCATTAGTAATTTAATGGAACTGACTACTGAATGAAAGATTTAAAGTGTTGCCATTTAATGTATTGACAAATTCATTTGCCTCGTCAAAGTTGCCTTTCCGAATGCAAAAAATGTAATCAATGTAGCGTACCCACATGATGACATACTTCTCAAAATAATCAATGTTGCTGATAAGCTGCTCCACCCAACAGCCCAGGTACAACCCTGCAAAACTGGGGTTGAAGCAGGTCCCAATTGCTATCCCTTGAATTTGTCTATAGATCTGTTTGTCGACATTGATAAAATTGTGAGTCAGGCAGATATACATCATGTCAACTAACATTTCAGTGTTGAACAGATAAGAGAGGGATCTGGCTCTCAAAAAATGAAGACTTGCTTTAAGTTTTAAGTCCCAGTTTATGGGGAATGCATGTGTAGAGGCTATTGACATCTAAAAACATAAGTGTGCAGCTGTTGTCCCAAAAATTTCATTTATCAACCTTAGAACGTTTCACATATCTTTTATATGAGACGGTAGTGCTTGTACAAATGGCTGCAGAAAAACGTCTACACCTTGAAGTATTTTCTAATGTACTCCCTCTTGAGGATGCAGTGGGTCTACCAGGTGGATTGACATTGTATTTGTGTAATTTGGACAGGAGATACAGAGCAGGCAATTTAGGAAACTTGCAAGCTAAAAATTGATACCCATTACCATTCTAATAAGTTCCTGTCTCTCCATTCAACCAGCTGTTATTGGTAATTCTTACTTGCAGTTTCATATTTTGATCTTGTGGTTAATTCATATATTTCTTTATCATTTAGCTGTTTATATCCCACCTTTAGATACATATCTATGGGAAGTATCACCACATTACTGCCTTTGTCAGACTTTTTGATTACAATACTCTCATTGCATTTCAACTCACTGATGGCTTTGCGTTGGGCATCGCTGAGGTTACTCTTAGTAAAAACCTTTTTTTGGCAATTTTCCTAACTTCCTTAACTACCTCTCTTTCGAACGTATCACTGGCATCATTGTCCAACTGTGGCATAAACACTGAGTTGGGTTTGAAACCACTACCACAGCTTAGGTGCAGTTCAATATCATCATTGATTACATTTAGATGGATCCTGAATAAATTCAATGTGTCCCTTCTAATTCATTCTTAGTGTGTAAGATGTCAATATCGCTAATTTTCAAGTTAACTGGCCTACCAGATGTATCACCGTCATTATCTGGACCGTTCGTAGCAAACCATATTTTTAGCTTTAATTTGCGTGTAAAGTGAAACAAATCAATACAACTCTGTGTATAATCAAAATGTGAGGTGGGGCAGAATAATAAACCCAGAGACAATACTTCTACTTCTTTTATTACAGAAGACAGGTCCATGGGTTCTACTCCTGGGTGTTACTGCCCTTTCTCTTTTGTTAGGAGGTTGCTATCTCGAGGTATTGGACCTTATTTACCTCAATTTTTGTGACTGATTGGGGGTATGTGAGTGCCTCCAACTCCTTGTTCAGTAGGAAAACAAAAAAATGCTTCAGAAATTCAGGTGGTGATTTACTTTATTATGCTTTTATTTTTGAGTTCTCATTATTTGTTCTAAATGTTATTGGGTTCAATTTAAGACTTTCAACAGCCGACAAGTGTTTCGCCCTTACATGGTCATCTGGACCAGGGCTTTCTCAAGGCTGCAAAAGATTTAATGAGAAGTGCATGATTCAGTATTCAAGAGATCACTCATAGCCACTACCAGGTACTATGTGACAAAAGTGAAGTTCGTTTTTTATGTTTACTGTGCCATGCACTTCACATCTAAATGGGCACGGGAATGGTGTGGTGATATTGTGATTAAAGAGAGAAAAAAGAAAAAAGAGATGTAAAGATAACAAGAAGCTGGCAGGGGTGCCTGCAACACAGGTCCAAATTAGCGACATAATCTAGTCAAGGGATTGTTAGTTGGTAGTGCATATCATGCCTTACATTAGTGTGCTAAAGAAGCTAGCTTTCAAAGGGTAATCCTGACCTATCCATGCACTATTGGTCAGTGGTATGTATCATGCTTTAAAATAGTAGGTTAGAAAGACTTATTTTCAGGGGATGAATACAGTAAATTACAAGGGTAAGTTTGTGCCATGAGCCCATTGGTATTAAGTGGTGAAGGACAGTAGATGTACAGGATTGTACAGACTGATACCTTTTTAAAATGATTAGTGTTAATTCTTAAATTTTGTCTTTGTTTCAGGTAAAACTTGTGTTACAAATAGTTCAAACGTCAAGAATAAATATAATTTCCTC
This sequence comes from Calotriton arnoldi, assembly GCA_963921515.1. Classification (NCBI taxonomy): domain Eukaryota; kingdom Metazoa; phylum Chordata; class Amphibia; order Caudata; family Salamandridae; genus Calotriton; species Calotriton arnoldi. Next base: position 3,228,206 of record CAWUFW010000483.1, on the reverse strand, counting down.
TAATATTGCTGTCAGTTCATTGTTCCATCGAAGCTTTGTTCTGTGTGGCATTCCTGAGATGATCAAATTTCCTTGCAAAGGTTAAAATCTGACCTTTTTCATAATCTACTTGATCTCTTTGAAATTTCCATTGTTTTTTCGCTTTTATATCTTTTCCCACTCTTTCTAATCTCATCTCCGATTTAGCCATGTCATTCTCAAATTCCTCCTGACCACATTTATCTTTTAGTTTCTTAGCTTGTTCATCTATTTCCACAGACAGTCTGTCACAGTCCTTCCTGGCATAGTTCACCAACAGACCCAACTTAATTGTAGAACAATTGTGATTGTTGGCTGCACATTCTTTGACCATCTTGGGGTCAGGGTTGGTAAATGTGGGTGTAATAAATATTCTTAATCCCCTAGGGATTTTACCACAGTCAATATATTTCTGCAGTGTGGTTGCTTCTCACCACTTTGATTGTTCTTGTTTAAACATTTTGCACAAGTTGTCCCAAAGTTGCTTTTTATTCTGTGTCCCATTGCCTCTCGTCATGGTTCCTGATTGATCATCTGGATTTCCAGCTTTCTTATCAAAAAACATTTCAGCTGCCTCACTTCTTTTTAAGTTCCTGGTTGTTGCCATAATGTTATGTTGTCCCATGTAACATGGATAATCTAATGACAATATTAATGCGTTCCGCTTGTAGCTCCGAATTTGGACATTTGTAATGGAACGTATCGGATCCCTGAGCCCCTTATTAGCACTGAATATGTCTCTGTTATTCTCTTTTAGACCAACAACCGAGATCGCTTACCCGAACAGCTTGCAGGTTCCGGATGTCGGCGTCATCTGACGTCTTTGCCGTTCACCTTCCAATGCGTCGGGCACACATTGCTTGTTGTCGTGTTTGCTTCGGGGTGGGCAAGGGCATTTAACTCAAAATCCACCATAAACGATTGCTGACTCCCAAGCCTCTTCTCCAAGGTGCGCCACAGTGGGGTAGTGAGCCCCTATAAATACACACAACTTGCCCAGATCATTACGAACAAAACACACCACGGCTCAACTGCTATTCAAAGCGTGATTCTTTATTTATGCAACAACTTTCCTCTACAAGTTTCGTAGCTCACGTCTCCTTGTTCACGAGTAAATCAACAACATCTGCTGCCCAGTACATAACACACCACATGATTGTAAGTAAATCTATAACTTAGAAAAAAGACTCTAACACGTATTGCCACTAGATTGTTGTACCATTCATTTGTATACTAGATGAATTTTTCAATTGATTTCATTTTTGTTATCTGCTGTGTTGCTGTTATCTTCAGTAACACATATGTAAGTCACTCTATGAATCATTTGCCCACTGGGGCGTTATAGTTTTCATAGGATTGATATGAGTGTACCTACATGAGGATTCATGTATTGCAACACACATTTACTAGTGCACTTATTTATTTATTTCCATATATTCATAATCACATGGTTAGTTAATTATAATGTTTATAGGTTATATACTATGAAACGTGATGCAATGTATTAACGCAAATAGTATTATGTATGTTATTGCACATACATCTATGCTCTCATAGTAGACTCCAAGATGGCCGAAACAATTATCAGCCTCACTACTAACTCTGTTTGGATTGTCCATTTTTGATGTTGTTGTATGTCTTTGAGTAACGTTTAAAATTGTGCTGGGAACATTGCTTTCTTTCCTACCCGTGATCTGGGCGAGTGACATGCCGAAACGCTTTGGGTTTTGCGGCTATGTTAATAATAAATTCATAAACATAAATTATTGGCCTCTATCATCTGTGAAGGCGATTGCATGTATTCGAGCGATTGGTACACTTGGCTTGTGGAACTTTATATATATACACTACACCCCCAAAATGTGACATTTTGTCTCCCAGAGGCCAGAAACAGCAGCAAAAGTTGAGGAAGTGTTGTTGGTTGCAGTGTTAGGAAGCAAGTGAGCCTTCCTGACTCTTGTAGATCCTTGGCCGCCTTCATTCAGAGAGGGACGCCTGAGGGAGCCCACCCCCATGCTGGGCTGTCACCTTCGTTTGTCCTGAAGAAGACCCTTTATGACATTTTAACTAAGCTTTGTCTGGGTCGAAACATCGACGGCTACTCTTGGTTCAGCTTCAACAAATCTCCTGGTCTAAATCACTAAGCAAATACGCTAGCCACCAGAGATATTGTGTTTCTTCTGACCATCTTTATACATATTGTTTCACTTTGTATATATTCACTGCACCACGATCACTGAGCACCAAATGTCACTATACCCCTTGTCACTGCAATCTTCTTCTTTCTGGCTTTGACAGCCCTGTAAATATTTGTATATATCCATGGGAGCTTCAATTCTTTTGAATACAATACCGTTACAAGCATCTACTAATGAGTGCTGTTTATTATTACTATCCTGGTGTTCCTACATTCTTGAAACTGTATGCGCTAGTTAATTAAAATGTTATGTACTAAGCAACCAATCTTGATTAATTCTGCAATTTAAAATATTTTTTCCTTACCCCGACGGAACCACTGTAGCTTTTTCTAATACATACCCAGGTTCTGAGGGACACAGGGTCACCCCATTGTGGTTACAATACTGATTCAAATCTTACAGCAAGAAAGAAGTGTATGCCAAATACAACCATGTGTGAGCGTACAAGGGTAGTGAAAGGTGAAAACACACATTTGGCAATACCTTTAGCACCTGTGTCAGAAAGCCCTTGCAAAGTGATAACTGTGTGGGGATTGAGAAATATAACACAAATCCACTCACTGTTAGAATAGCCTTAGTAACACCAGAAACACTTGTAAATCAGTTAATGATCAGCTACATGCATACCTGTGCATGACAGCTAAACTTGTGCGCAAAGTTTGGCAACGTTTTGAGGCATATGTATTATTGTTGAGTCACTCTTGCTCCTCGCAAGGGTACACGTGGGCAAGGACGAAACTAAATGAGGTTTGTCAAGCCATGCACAGGCACCTTGTGCGACCCTGAGTGGTTTGATGAATCTAGAGTAAACCAAGTCTGCAAAGAATACAGGGGCAGATTTACAATGAAAGTTACTCAGTGCTGAACGCAAGCCATTTGGCTGCGCTGCACTGAGTCACTTTCAAAGCACAGGGATGCAACATATTTACAACAATATGTTGCATCTCTGTGTTTCCCCCTGCGCTGGCGCACAAACTGCTGCCATGCTCCGGCGCAGGCACCCTTGCACCATGGTGCAAGAATGCCTGCGTCGTGTGGTGATTGTTTTTGTGCAGGAAGGGGCACCTTCCTGTACAAAAACAATCACTACAGGCATTTTCCTCTTTCAATGCGTACTGTAGAATGCAGCATGAGGAGAAATGAAACATTTCTCCTTGTTGCGCCTCCCTACGCCTTCCCTGGGGAGGCGTAGCATTCACACGCATGTGTCTGGTTCCATGGGTGTTGCATGGGAACACCCACAGCAACACCCATGGAACACCCCTTTCACGCAAAATGCTGCGTGTAAAGGGGCCATATTTACAAGGACAGGAAAAGCCACGCAGGGTGGCTTTTCCTGTTCTTGTAAATATGGAGTAGTAAAATGTGCCACCAGTACGTCACAAAAAGTGACATACTGGTGGCGCATGGGGCTTGTAAATCTGCCCCACAGACTTGTCAACTGCAGCAGGGAGGTGTGCAATGGATGGAGTGTGGCTGTTCCCACACATCCACCCATGGATTCTCACCCATCATCAGATTGACATAAATTGGTAGACCATGGAATGCGTACTAGTTGTACATCCTGTCACCGGAGGTAAATGGTCGTGAGATATCACATTGTGTCCTACTTTTGAAGTGTGCTGCATTCAACAGCACACTTACAAATAGGAACATGCCTCAGAGGAATGTGTATGTGCTGGAAGATGTACCTTCCTGCACAAAAACAAGCCTATCTGCAAGGGAGACGCTCTTAGCAGATTAGATCTTCCTATAAATGAGAGAGGTAGATCTCCCCATACATTAAGCAGTTTTTTAACACCGGAGGCTACCTTATTAAAATTAAGCTGAGCTAATTTCTCTAAGTCATGTACTACTTGGATTCCTAAATACCTTATTTCCCTTTTTGACAGGTCACTTGCGTTTTGGATGTTCCATTCCATGATCTCGGTTTTTGTTGATTAATGCAATAACCAGAGACCTTCCGAAAGTCTTCCGGAGTAGTGAATATTGCTGGGAGGGACTTTGCAAAACCTCCTGTATAAACCATCAGTTCATCGGCGTACAAACATATTGTTATCTCCCACCCATTGCAAACAAAGGGAACAATCTTCTTGCTTGCTTTTATTTTGTTTGCCAATGGCTCTATATAAAGATTAAAAGGAGTGGGGATAGGGGACACCCCTGCCTGGTTCCTCTTCTGATTTTTATCTGATTAGTTAAATTACCATTAACTAAAATCCTGACCATGGAGTTTTTATAAAGTGTTCTAACTGCCCCTAGAAATGCCTCGCCTAAGTCAAACTGCTTAATCACTTTATAGAGGAAGGGCCAACTGACCCTATCAAAGACTTTAGCTGCAGCAAAGGTCAACACTGTCAGGGGGATACACTCCTTACCGGCCAGATCTATTGCACCTATTTAATCATGAGTCAATTCATGTAATTGCCTCCCCTTGATAAAACCATTCTGATCTTTATGGACTAGAACATCAACCACCTTTTCTGACCTCTTTGTTAAAATCTGTGCAAAGATTTTATAATCACAGTTTAGAAAAGAGATCACTCTATAAGATTTGCAGACCCTGGGATCCTTATTTTTTTTCAAGATTATACTTATGGTAGCCTCATCCCAGGAACGCGGAAAGTCCTGTCTATCTACAAAAGCTAAGTTAAACATTTCAGTCAGGATGGGGGGTCAATTCTTCCTTTAAAATCATGCAAATTTAATTTGGGAGAGTGTCTGGTCTGGCCCCTTTTCCTCTTTTTAAATTACTAATTATCTTAAAGACTTCTTCGGGTCCAATAGCCTTGTTCAGTTCATTTTTTGAAGTCGCTTGTATGGGGTGAATATCTCGCTCTTGAAGATATTTCTCGATTTGACCATCCCCTACCTCTAGATCTTCTGTATGAAGGTTTTGGAAGAACTGAGTAAAGGCGTATTCTATCTCTACGTCCTCCAAAACGAGTTCACCAGTTTCCTCATTTCTAATGGTCTTAATCTTATTCCTCGTATGTTCTATTTTAGATTTCCAGGCAAGTAGCTTTCCACAACCCTCCCCGTATTCATAGTGGGAAAGTTTACTAGCCTCCCATTTCCTCCTTACTCTTGCCTCCAGATAATCCACCAGCTCTTGCCTTGCCTGCCGTAACTCTTCTTCAATGTTTATCAAAGTTTGAGTATCGGGGGCGTTCTCCACCTCTCTTAGTAGGGACTGTATTGTGACCTCTAATAGACTAATGTACTTCCTAACTCTCTTATTTTGGGCTACCAGTAGAACAATTAAAATGCTCTTAAAAAGGCCTTATATGTGTCCCAGACAGTGTATAGTGAGACAGACAGTTTCTTAAGCAAAAATAATTCCTTTGTAGCTTCTTTCAGCCTCTCTATTACCTGAGGGTCCAAAAGTAATGTTCAATAAACAGTCCATCTCTGAGGAGCGGACCTACTCTCTAACATGATCTCTAAGTTTACCGCAGAATTATCGGATAAGTGGTCTGGTATATGAATAACTTTGGTGTTTTTTTTTGCTAGTGATAGTATCTACCAGAAAAATCTGCTAAAAATGTCCATCCTCCCTAAATTTACCTTCATTTTTAACACAATCCCCCTAGAATTTAAACCAGTATGGTTTAAGAATCTGAAAGGAGACCTAAGCAGCTTTATATGGAAGGCTAAAGGGGTTAGAATTTCTTGGAGGAAGCTCCACAGGAAGAAGAAACAGGGTGGCATTGCAAGCCCCAATCTTTTTCAATATTACTGCGTCTTCCACTTAAAGAACATAAGGTAGCTACTTATGGCTAGTTCCACCTTCTCCCCCTTATTTAGAGCCTTGACAGCTGATTTCTTGATGAGTGGGGACTTTTTTCCTTTTAAATTCGGCCATTCAAAGTATTTTACGAAAGTGAGACTTAAAATTTTCACTGCTGCATATAAGCTGTGGAGCCAAATTAGACAATTATTAGGGATTCCCTATTATAGTAGCTCTGCCCGCTATGGAAGTCTCCCGGTACACCGCCCTGTCTCCTGGATGAACTTGCCACCCCCCTGATCAACCAGAGCATACATAAATGAGGTCAACTTATAGAGGACTTCCAACTGGTAGCCTGGGAGTGCATAGCAGAAATTTCAGAGGGAAGTTTATCGAAATTTAAATATTATCAACTATTAAGCTGGGCAAAGGGGTTAGACAAAGTTGGTAGAGGTAACCAACACTGGGAGGACTGGATACAGAAGTGCCCATTGTTGCAAAAAGAAATTTCAGAGTGGTACTGGATGCTGAACCAAGCGGGAAAGGATGAGTTTACCCTGCCCAACGAGATCTGGTAGAGGGACCTGCCAAACCAAGACATCGAATCCCTGTGGCAAGTATCTATGTCTTTTTTGTAGCTATCTATTAAAATCTGCGCCTCTCAAGAACAACCATCTGTTTACTGTCCACAAGGCTTACTGGATGCCAAGGAAATTGTCGAAGCTTGGTACTTGGGAGACAAGGAAGTGCCCTAAGTGTGGTGTAGAAAAAGCTGATGCTGTCCATATGTTTTGAAGGTGCCCCCTGATTGAGACTTTTTGGGAAGAAGTGGGTAAGGTCCTTGCAGAGATTAGGGGTCATGAGATCATGGTAAGCTTGTCATTGGTTATTTTTGGGGTGGTCAGTGGGGAGGGAGATCCACTTGATAAGACACAAAATTGCTCATTTTTGTGCTGATTTTGCTTGCACAAAGAGGGATATGTTTAAAGTGGATTCTTCCCCCCCAACCCTCGGTCTGGGAATGGTTGGGTACAGTACAAAGATTTTGTAATTTAGACCAAAGTGGCTATTTATAAGGATGAATATGAAGCATTCCGGCCCTTTCCCTTTCACACACCGCAGGCTAGCAAGGTGGTAGCTGTGTTGTGTTGCATGAATTTGTGATACATATGGCTGTTGTTGTTCATTAGTGTGCTGGGTCACATGTACATCTGCAATATGTATGTCTAAATAGATTTGTAGTCATTAGTAACATTACTAGGGAACTATATTTCTAAAAAAAACACGATTGCATAGTGTTGGCTTATTCCATGTGATAGTTAACAGTACAACATTAACAGATGAGTTGCATGGCTATTTGCGTTGCGCTTTATAGCCTACTGCATAGTTACCTAGGTTAAGCGCGGGCCTTTGCAGAGGCAAACGTTAGAGGTGTCCCAGGAAGAGTGGTCAGTCACCCAACTCAAACATCGATGGGAAGATGTTGTTGCACATGTGCCCAATGTGCTGGACCTTATGGGGTTGGAGGTTGCAGGTCCCGTAGGTGTGGATCCATTTACCATCAGCTTGTAGTCATGTAAATCCCTTATTTAAAGTATATTTTATTTTTTACATATAATTGTGACTTGCGGATGACTTGTGACAAGAGAAAATAACACCAGGTGCTAGATGTATCAAACTGTTACCCAACAAAGCACGTCAGGCAAAAATGCTGCACTGCATTGCATTACGGGGAGGAAGCTCCCTTGACGCTAAGCAATGCAAAGCCCAAATTCGTGTTACTTTTAAGTAATTTCAAGCAATAAAGAAGGTTTGTGCTTGAAAGTAAAATTTTGTGTTGTTTTCCCTCACTTTTGTGACATAAACACTGCACAAAAGGTTGCTAAATCTCCCACTATGGCTATATTCACAATACATATCATTACCCATGCTGCACAAGGTATGTTTGTGTGGTAAGGATATAATCTATTTTCCAAATATTTCACTGTGTGTCCTTGCATAGCAACTGGTGCATGACACAATTTACCTAAATATACAACTCAATGTACATACAAGAAGCAGTATATATTCCTGTGTATGTAAATATGTGTGCATAAATAGATATGGACATGATGATTCCATGGTTTTTGCTCACTCTTGCACCATGCACCATTAAATACCTTTTTTGGTACTCACTGGTTCCTCTTACTAAGTGTGTGACATTCTGCTGCACACTGAGAAGATCAGGAAGCCTCAGAGAACATATTGTTGTGGGAAAGTGTTGCCTTCCTGCACATAAATATGTAATGCCTACAACACAGTTACCCTTGCACCATGTTGCAAGGGTGCCTGTGTTGAAGCTAGGCTAGAGGCCCTGTTCATGTGAATAAATTGTAAGTATTGGGGTTGGTAAGTATTTCTGCTGTACACCACTTGAAATATGGGGATGGTATATCTGTAACAAAACCTTTCTGTCATACAAAACTACACTTCGCATAGTCATTCGGCACAGTGTCACTAGGTTCGCAATCACATTACAATCATTGACAACAGATTGATGCAGGAAATGTCTCAGTAGCATCCCAACTTTAGGTGTATCTTGTTTACAACCTAACAAAATACAATTGACACCTTATCATGTGGTGGTGCAGGGGTGTGAGACATTTCTCTATTGTACAACCATTCCCTTACTATTACCACTTACCTGAGGTATAGCTGTGGATATCATGTCCCAGGGGTGTCTGACCCTCCATCAGAGGTTTCCATGTCAGACCTATGTAGAATGGGGTGACAGTGTCCCCATAAGACTGATGCCCTGGACGGTGCATGGATGTAGGGCTAATGAGGCTCCGCGGCTGTTATCCTTCTGGACCTCAGTGCGGCCTTCGACACGGTCAACCATCAAATACTGTGTCAACGACTCAGTAAGGTCGGTGTAATGGGAGCAGTTTTTAGGTGGCTGCGATCTTTCCTGGAATAAAGATCCTTCCAGGTGTTCAAAGGGGAGGTCATTTCTAAATCTTGGCCACTGCATTGTGGGGTTCCACAGGGCTCATCCCTGAGTCCTACCCTTTTTAATGTATATATGGCCCCCTTGGCAGAGGTCGTCCTTCCTTTTGGAGTACAGATCATGACCTACGCCGATGATACCCAATTGGTTGTGGCACTCAACCATTTAGATAGCTCCTCCTGGCTGGGTCTCTGTCTTCAAGAAGTAGCAAACTGGATGAAAATCTCCCACCTAAAATTAAACAGGGACAAGACCGAGCTTATGATTTTAGGGAATTCGTCTCCCTCATTGTTGGACACTATGTGGCCAGCCTGCCTTGGACGAGCACCTGTTCCCAAGTCAGAAATAAAGAGTCTGGGCCTTTGGCTGGACTCTGATCTCAGCTTCAGAACTCAAGCTAGAAAGGTGGCGGGCGCCTGCTTTGGCATCTTAAGGATGCTGCGAAAGTTGCTTCCACTTCTCCCTTTCCAGGCAAGAAAACTTGTAGTTCAGGCACTAGTTCTTTCACGGTTGGACTTTGGCAATGCCTTATATCTTGGTGTCCCGAATACGGTGCTATCTAAACTTCAAACAGTGCAGAATTGTGCGGCAAGGATCCTTATGGGGCTTCCGAGCCGGCAATCGGTGAAATCTACCTTGAAGGCCCTCCATTGGCTCCCGGTAAGGGAGAGAGTTACGTTCAAGTCCCTCTGCATCACTCATAAGATGATGGCAGGGAAAGGGCCACCAATAATCTCGTCCATGATCCAACCTTATCGAGCAAAAAGGCGATTGCGTTCGGATGAACTGCACTTGGCGGTTGTCCCCAGAATTAAGAAAGCCAGGAGTGGAGGCCGGCTTTTCTCATATAATGCAGCCAAGTTATGGAACTCTCTCCCCATTCAGTTACGGAAAGAACATAATCACTTAGCATTCCGCAAAGCCTTAAAAACATGGCTCTTCCCCTAAATGACTTCCTGCCGGTTTCGTGTACCGTTTAGCGCTGGGATGCCTCCGGGTAACCAGGCGCTTTACAAATGCTGTTTCATTTCATTTCATTTCATTTCATGTATTGAATCACAGTTTGCTACAAAACAATAGCGTCTCAGTCAGGCTTATAAGCATTGTGAGGGGATATGTCCTCATGGCAGGAAACTTGTGATGTGGTCTAGCAGATGTCCCATGGATGTCAGCCTGCATATCTTAAATGTTAATGTATTTGATAGAGCACAGAGTGTCAATATCATATATGATGCATCTATACAGCTCCAGTAAGCCTCACAAATGCATTGCCCTACATTTGGCCAGCAGGACTGTCATGTGGCACATAGGGACATTGTCCTTTTCACTAAGTTAGCATGAGCACGTCGCAGCTTGCCTGCTGCTTTTGCGCATGTTACTATACGTCTTTATTTTTGCAATAATTTCAAAGACTGCTTTCACATGAGAACTCATCACTGGGTTCACTCTCAGCATGTTCCTGGGATTTTGACTGAACATTATGTGCAAGGTCGAACAACAGTGCCCCTTGTTATTTTGTTCTGGCCAGACCTTAGCCCTTAAAAACAACATACCGATGCAGCTGTTGTTTAGACAGCGTACTTGGGTTTTTAGTGGGGTACACGAATAGGTGACACACACTTGGAGAGGTTCCTTTCCAGGGAGAAAAGCGAGACAGCACCTATGATGTAGATCTACCATCTATAGGCTAAGATATGGGGTCTGCTGACAAAACCCAGAGATCTTCTATTATATAATAATACTTCTTCATAGCAAGGGGAGGGAGGTTAGGCACTATAGTCTTTTCTCCATTGTCTTTTTATAATGACATCTCCCTTCATGATATATGGAGTAGCTGTTATGCTGACTGTATTTGTACTATGCATTTTCCTGCTTGTTGTGGCACGTACACTGCATGTTAGGGCACGTTAGTTAAAATAAATATTTTAAACTGTTTCGTGTCTCTGTCAGATCTTATTGTGCACAAGTACAAGAGTGTGAGCAAAAGGGTTTGTCTTGTTACCGCGGTTCCTGAGAGATCTGGGAGTGTTGTGTTCTGGGGTGTCTAATCATTTGCTTCTCTGTGAGTGAGCAGGAGAGCAAGTGAGACACTATATCTAGTCGGTCATGGGCTTGTGGGTACTAAGGTGGTAGAAAGACTCATTCCCTATACACCAAGGTCCCATATTCCTTCGCATAGTTCTGTGTTTGTGCAGAATCCCTGCAACAGGACATGAGCACTAGAATTGTCATATTTTGAAAACTCAATGCCAGCCTCATGGGTAGTATATAAACTATGGGGCATATATCTCAATTTTTCATGCAGCACTACATGGCAAGCCACTTTGCTGCGCTATGTGAAAGGGCAGAAATGCACTGTAATTCCATTATACTGTGTATTCCTGTCCTTTCTTAGTAGTGGTGTAGTAGTGACTGCTTGGCGCCAATGCAGACACCCTTTCATCATGGAGTAAGAGGGCCTGCATTGTAGGCAGACTAGTTTCTGGGTGCATAAACACACTCCTGAGAGGATTTTTCCTCTTTCCTTTGGGCTCCTGAATGCAGCACAGGTAGAAAGGTAACAAAAACAATGTGAAATCAGGATATTTCCCCTGGTTAAGCCTTACCTGGGGACTAAATCTGGGAATTTGCGCAGCCTTGAGTACCTCTTGATTACTCAAGACATGCTGAGCTACACAAGCTGCCCTTGCTTAGCTTAACATATCTCACTTAGGATTTGGCTTGACCTTACTCCCCCTTGCATGACGCAAGGCCAGAACGAAAACTTTACATATCTAGCCCATGGTAATTGTTTTTCAAACCAAACATCAGTATGAGTGGGGATTACTGCTATGAGTGAAATGTGTGGTTGTATAATGTGACTAAAGAGAATTTGGTCAACCTAGACTGACCTTCATCTTGCAAGAATTGACATATTGTAATTGGAAATGCCATTGTCATGAAGGTATATTGAACATGTAACTCTACAAATAACAGGTGTATGTATGGACTGGCCCTTTTTCTTTCATAACTTTGCAAGTTATTGAAATAAGAGATGTCAACACAAATTTTGGCCTAATATGATGTATATTTTTCTCCCTAGCTTACATATCTTATGATATGACAAAAATGGTAGCCTTATGAAGGGCAAGATGTTGGTGCATCACATACATTGCACATGGCTTCAGGAAGATGGGGCATAGATATGATCAAGAAAGGGCAGCAGGCACGCAGGCTGCCTCAGCAAGCACCCTGCCCAAACAGACACCCGCAGCAAGTACCAGCACTCAAGTGCCCACTTAGGTGCCAAGCAGCACAAAGCCCACCCCTGGACTCTCACATGTACAGTAGCCAGCAACAACAGTCCACAAGAGTAAAGGATGTGCTGCATACCACATGATGTTGAAACTTCAAAAAACAATGCATAGAATGGAGAGGTGATTGGCCAAGATGGCAAAGGAGCAGAAGAAACAAACACAGATTTTACTAAAATGCCAGGAGGCCTTAATCAACATTGCCACACAGATATAACCCTGGAATTTCCCTCAAAACATCCCCTTTCCTGTTCTTTTTTACCTGTTTATATGGCATTTTAAGTGCTCATAGTTAGTTAGAGCCCAATTACGATGTCAGTGGCTTTCCACCCGACATCTAGGGCAGCAGTCCGATTATGATGCTGGTGGTTGGAGTGTAGGGGGCAGGGGAAAAGACCTGTGGAAGCACCATCATAGGGATTAGGATGTCAGTTTCTGACAGCCTTTTTCATGGAGGTCCGACCGCCATGAAAAGGCTGTCAGAAAGTGACCTTGAGGGCCCCTAGTAGGACCCCTGTCCCCCATAGGCCTCTGCGATGTGGCCTGGGGGGGGCACATGTGGTGCTCCCCAAACATCTATGCACCACATGGTATCTTGCACACGGTGCATGAATGTTTTAAAAACATCCTTTTTTCTATTGCGGCTGGTGCAGCCACACTTTTACGGGCCACAGCACAAGCAGCAGTAGGAAAAAGGATGTTTACGATCGACTGCACGTATTTGAATACATTTTCCATAGTTCTTTAAGTGTTTACCATTTTTTTGCTTTAAGTTCCTACTTTTGAGTTTTGTAAGTACATGATGTTCAAATTGTCTGGAGTATATAGTACCACAATGTGCATTATCAGACTCCTCTTGACAACTGTAGATCTTCCTCACATTAGAGTTATGAATGCACCCATATCCATACTTTAAACACTGGAAATGGTGCTCAGTTTTAAATTTGACACACACCACAACACAAGATGCCTTCTTATTGCAGTGCGCTGTGTGAAAGGGAGGGGTCAGGAAAGTGCTGTATTTTACATGTTACTACAGATTCCTGCTCTCTGGCTGTGGGGGCACATAAACTGCTGTCTAACTCTAACACAAACACTCTTGCACCATACTGCAAGGAGGCATGCGTTATTGCCTGAAATGCGTTTTTGTGCCAGAAGTGACACCTGCCAGGCCATTACCAATCCTCATAGGCATTTATTTCTTGTTAAGTGTGCTGCACAATGCATCTCACTTTGGAAGAGGACACAACAAGAAGATTTAACCATATATCTCCTCATTAGCTCTCCCCTGGGGAGGTGTAGCATAGTTTCCGGATCTTTGGTCTACCACTATTGCAAAATCTGTGTGTGCTACTGAATTTATGTGTGAATGTGTGGGTACACACATGTTCAACACATGTTATGTCTCTCTAGGGCGGAATCGTGTAAAACGGCTATTTTGCCATGTGTTGCTTTACTTCACATTTACCAAGCCACACAGGGCCACACAAGGTGGTCTTGCATGGCTTGGTAATTGTCATTCAACGTATTGCATTGCCTTTGTGCATTCCTTGTGTGGTGCAAATGCAATGCAATTCCGTTATAAACGTTGGCATGAGTAGCTGGCTAGTATTGGTTCAACCATCCAGAGTCATGTATTGATGATAAACCTTTGTATGAAGAGTGAGGAATACAAGTTACGTAATGATGTTGAGCTAATTACTTTACAGCATAGATATGGATCAGTGGAACAGTGTGTTAAGGTCACATACCTCAAACATCTTTCTTAGAGGTGGGAAGTATTTGTATAGTTTGCAATCATCTCACTGTGTGTCATCAAGATGAGGTTGCTTGTTGATTCACTCTGACGTTCCATAAAGGTAATACACAGGCCTGGGCGGAGACAAAGAAACTCCACAGAGTTCCGCAAGTGGCAGAGTGCAGTGCAAACTGCCGTTCGCGTTGATCTTCCTGACGTTCGAGTCAAAATTCTACCCCAGCGGCAACTCACGCTCACCAACTTACCATTGGCGAGCGTGAGCAGGGTAAAAACTCAACTCCACTACGAAGAGCGGAGTTTTCTGCACTCTGCGTCCTCTGTGGAGCGCAGAGTGCAGAAAACTCTGCAAACTCCGCAAATGGAGGAGAGTTCACCACCCAGGCCTAGTAATACACATTGCTCATTCTACCATTGCAATGGATTTCATTGAAGTAGTTGCATGTTCAAAGGCTGCATGTGATATTTGCATTAGCCCCTTCTTCTTTCGGTTTAAGATTTTTTGATTGTGTTTTTGTATAGTATGTATGAAGATTTTTGAGATTTGACCTTACAAATCTAGTAATGGAATTATACTTTTCTATTATTATCATTAACCAGATTCAGATTCTCACTTTACATCATGTGATAAGCATAATTTTTAAAATCACCACACAGTGTTTAGTGGTTCCCAGTACAAGTAGCTAGAAATGGTCCTTTACAATTTAATGTGCTACATATAACAAGTGGAGAGGAACAAATTGCCATTAGCAAATATGGATGCTCTTTGATGAGAACAGTTGGACAAGGTCAAATACTCAAAGACATAGACAACCTGTAATGGGTTGCAAAGAAGGTGGCATGATTTCCTATACAGGACAGATGGTTAAACTGGCCAGGGTGCATACACAAATGCTTATCGGTAAGTACTGGTTCGGAAACTGGGGAACTGTACATCTTCCTTCTCTAATGAGTGTCCTGCTTCCACTGGAAGCTGTGGTGCTGGAATGGGAGGCAGATGATTGATGGGACTTGCTTGTGAAACACAAACATCAGAGGCAGTAGATGTAATTGACATGCTCCCAATTACACTTATGAATGCCAGTAAGGCAGCATGGTAGTCCCTTTCAAGGGCTTGCTGGTTGGACAACACAGCAATAATGTTACTATTGAGGACACTTGTTGATCGCATGAAGTAATCCATCTTGGCCTCCAAAAGATTACTTAAAGCCTCCAGTCCTCTTTCCAAGTTATGTATGGATAACTTGATGGCTCCTAGCTGGCTAACAACATCACTGGTGTCATATGTTGAATGCTGTTGTTGTTGGACCTTCTGCATCATGACACCAGAGATGCCAGCTAAGAAAACATAAATCCCATGGAGCCAAGAATAGGTATCTAAGCTAGCTTTTGACAGCCCCTTATTGGGGCTGAGACACCTACGGACTCCTTTGAGAGAGCCCACTATAGTCTTTATCCCCAACCTGACTTCATCACTTATTTACTGCTGAACTCCTACAACTCACCATTGAAATGTCACTTGAGGGTCCTCAGAGTCCTCACTTGTAATATGATATGCTGATGGTCCATGTCAAGTCTGGGTTTATTCATCTGGAGACCCAACAACGTCATCTTTCCTTTCAGAGACCAGAGGAAATGCTTCAAATGTGTCCAGGAGCTCCTGGAAGGTACCTTCATTCATGGGGGCAGGATGGTGTCATCTACAGGATGAACATCACAGACAGGCTGATCTCCAGGAGATGTTGTTTGTCCATCTGGAAAGAAATAGGGATATGTTACAAAGAATCCATGATTGGATATGACATAATTGATTTCTGTTACATTCTGACATTATTTTCCTTAACTTTCAAGTACACAGGATTAAGTAGAACATATATTTCTACAAGTGCATATGCCCGTGTTGTACTGTTGTTACTTTTCACATGGACATACTTGTACATTGATTTCACACCATTATTAATCACTAGGGGGCATATTTATGTTATTTTCATGGAACAAAATGCATCTAGGTACCTTGCTGTGCCGCCCTGTGTGAAAGGGAGAGGTCAGGAATGGGCCACCTTGCTGCACTGTGTGATAGAGGATCTATGTGCCATACTTCACATTTTATGGGGCAATCATGTCCTTTCCTAGCGCACACACAGTCATCTCCAGACTCTACAAAACCAGAATCCAAGAACCAGCTTTTAAGTGGATAGTATCCTTCCTGACCAGATGAACGCAATGGGTCAAGCTCCCTCCTTTCATCTCAGAACCCAGGGACCTCATCTGCGGAGTCCCGCAAGGCTCTTCACTCAGCCCCACTCTCATCAATGTATACATGACTCCTCTAGTAAGCATCATTCAGACCCATGAACTCAACATCATCTCTTACACCGACAAAATCCAAATCATCGTAACCCTCTCAGAAGGCACAAACACCACCAAAAGTAAATTTAAAATGCGCATGACCAATGTGGCCAGCTCTTACCTCACACTCAACCTGACAAGTTGGAAGTGCTGATATTCTGCAACAATAGCTCACCCTGGGACTCCACATGGTAGCCCACAGAACTAAGCCCACCCCCTCACCCTCTAACCATGCCAGACCTGGGCATTGTCCTGGAAACCAACCTCACCATGAAACATCAAATCAACAATGTTACCTGGCAGCTGTGATCTCTAGCTTGCTCCCTGCCAGATAGCAAACATTTTGCCCCCTCTGAGGCCAGGGGTCACAAAATAAGAGCGAGGAGTAGCAGGGAGCATGCTAGAGGTCACAGCTGCGACCCCTGACTACCTCCAAATGACGTCCATGTCGCCTGGCCTGCTTTCACATAATTTGCATGCTCAGAAATGTAGCCAAATGGCTCCCTCTTGACACCAGAAAGACCATCACCCAGGCCTTCATCAAAAGCAGACTAGACAACAGCAATGCCCTCTATTGTGCCACCTCTGCACACCTGCTGCACAAGTTGAAAACCATCCAAAACACTGTCACCAGACTAGTACTCAACCTTCTTCACCGCACACACATCACACCTAACCTCAGAAAACTACATTGGCTTCCCAGTCAAAAATGCTGCCAGTTCAATATGCTCACCCACACCTACAAGGCCCTACACCACCAAGGTCTCACCTTCCTCTGCCACCATCTACACTTCCACCAAGCAACTGGGAACCTCCTCTCTGCATCACTTGATCTCACCCGCACCACCCGTATCCATAGAGGCAAGACAGGAGGTAGGGTGGTCTCTTACTTGCAGCCAAAACCTGGAACAACCTCCCCCAGCACATTAGTACAGCTGCCTCACTTATAGATTTCTGCAAGAAACTGAAAACCTGGCTCTTCAGCTGATACTACTGATCCTACTTGCAGAGCATGCACCTACTCAATTCCTGGATACCCTCCAGGGTGACAAGTTCACGGCCTATAAAGCCACATTACACTTTTGCCTGGCTAGCCCCAACGCAGGCACACTTGCGTCATGGTATAAGGGGCCTGCATTGGCGTTAGGCTTCAAAAAAGTGTGACAACCCTTGGAAAGGACAGTAATGTGCTGTATGATGTTAATTATTGGTAATTCCTGTTCTTTCCCTTTCATGCAGCGCAGCTCAGCACAGCACATCAAGGTGGCTTGCCATGTTGCACAGCAGGAAAGATAGATATATATGCCTCTTGGTATCTAATGCAACTCAGGGCCATTGAAGGTGTCGCTGCCTGCCATGATGTTGACGGAATTAAATTTGACCTCATGCGTGAATCTCGTTGCATGGCATAAGGGCAACACTGAAGATTGATAAATGTGCCTCTAGGTTGTTGACCCAGCAATCAGATGGTAATTCCATTTATCTGTTGCTTAGTTCACAATTGATCATTCTGTCCTTGTACACTTCTCTGTGACATTACAACTCTTGTTTTCACTCACCCTGTCCTTCTTGCTGGTCCTTAACATCTGCACTGTCCTACCCTTCCACTCCAGCTACAAAATCTGTTGGAATGAAGGATGCCACCTCAGTGGCGTCACTTTTTTGAGGGCAGCGACGAGCCACGTGCGCAAGGTAAGTTTGTTTTATTTTTTTCTTTAGTCTCCCTCGTCTGCATTCGGCTTCACTAAAGGCAACGCCTCTGCTCCTTGTCGCCTGCACCCTCCTGCTCTGCATGGTCATTCACCAGGACTCCCCCGCTCCTACCGGCACTGGGATGGGGCAAACTGAGGTATCGCCCTGGGCATCAAAAGCCCTAGCTATGCCACTGTTCCACCTGCTCCTGGACATCAGAACCTCCTGCAGACCTCATGGCTGCGTTTAGGTTCCTGGCTGGTTTTTCTTTGATCCTACGTTTGTAGTCGTGCCACCTCTTCTTACACCCCACTAGGCCCTCCTTGTTTGCACAACGCAGTTGATCTTGCCCACTATGGATTGCTCGATAGTATCCTTCTTTACTAATGGCAATTCGGAGTTCACATATAGTAAATGATCATTCTTGGTCACCTCACTGATGAGTATTTGGTGTTCCTCCTGATTGAAGTTTGACTTTCTCTTCCTTTTCCCCTAGGTTGTTGGCAGCAATTCAGGGTTAGGGTTGTTGCCCTCCTGGCTTCTTGAGTCTCCTTTCATGCTTCTAGATATTGGGGGTGGTATTGTTAGTATAAATTACGTTGCCCTGTTTGCTTTACCAGCGATGCAATGCACTACTGTGTGATGAAATGCTGATTTGCAGCACGTAAAAGTGTTTTACGACACGCAAATCGACTTTGTGTCACGTAGGTAGTAGTTGCATTATGGCAATTGGCTCCATAATGAACTACTTTGCGTCACAATGCGTGATGCATCTCGAGCCCTGCGCCATGGTGCGCCGATCCATGGTGCAGAAAACTACAGCAACACAGCACAATTCATTCTGACGCAACACTGCGCGACACAGCATTGTGTCAGTAATGATAAATTTCCCCCCTAGCGTTTGCTGTGTTCTCTTTGAGAAGCATCTGAGGGGGGAGATTGACATTCTCTTCCACCTCTGACTTTGTCTCTGTAACATATCACTAGCCTCTCATTTTCTACTAATACTATTTCTAAAACTTTTCTGATGCATTGGCTCAGGAGAAAATAGCTCCTTTCCTGGTACTCAATTGTTTAGCAACACAAAGTTTTGGCCAGTCCATTACAGATTTCACACCAGTGTTTTACCAGTCTTTTTTCCAATCCATCATGGCCTGGTAACTTCCCGCAAGCAACTTAACGATTCTTTTTCTCTCACGTCCTTTATATCCCTATATAAGAAGCTGGAACCATCCTTAATAAACAGATCTTTAAAAAAAAATGTTTTAAAAAGAAGCTGGAATCATCAATAGCATGGGTGGCAAATGCATTTTTTCCTGATTTTACTTTAGAGATTTCTTCTAGATTCTGTATCACTGCTTCTGATGAAATTAATATAGATTTGTGAATGCCAGGTTCCTCTACATTTCCCTACTTTGGATATTTCTGTCTTCCTGGAGGTTTTTGTATATTGTTCGTCTTTTTCCTCTAATTGCTGATCCCTTCAAAGAACCATATTTTGCTTCCAGATAATATTCAAAAATGTTAAGCAATGCAGTGCTTAAAGGAAAGTGTCACCCTTACTTCTGGC
This sequence comes from Calotriton arnoldi, assembly GCA_963921515.1. Classification (NCBI taxonomy): domain Eukaryota; kingdom Metazoa; phylum Chordata; class Amphibia; order Caudata; family Salamandridae; genus Calotriton; species Calotriton arnoldi. The sequence goes on along the minus strand of CAWUFW010000483.1, from coordinate 3,208,611 downwards.
AGCTTCTACAATAGAAGAAGGTACAACCAGTGTATCCAGCTAATGACAGATTAGGTTGCTAATGTATCCTGAGCTCTGGTTCTGAAATGGATCCATCGGAGGAAACAGCAGATGTGAAATAAGAATGCATATCCAAGTAATTTTCATTTATTGATGATATAGCCAATTTAAAATGATTTATGGACTCACGTCTAGTTCAGTTTGCCTTATGACTCAGACAATTTGCATATGAATGCTCAAAAGGAGGTTTATCCTGATTGCTGTCTTTCAGAAGTAGCCTTTGCTTGGCCACTCCTTTAATAGTTAAGTCAAATCTATGTCTAGATGATTATCCAAACTTTTCAAACTCTTCCAGAAATTGATTGAGAGACCTGAATGGGAATTGTCAGCTGAAGAAGCATTATGGGATGTTCAATAGGGTATTGGTAAATGTGAGACGCTGGATTATTACTTGTGAAGAATGCGGATCCTTCACAATTAATAAGCCCTAACTGTCTCTTTACTGGGAATCAAGTACCCATTGTAGCAGTTGACTCTCACAGGGTAGCAAAACAGAGCAGACCAAGGCCTACTCAGGAGAGGTGGTGTAGGCTAGTAATCCCAATTCCCTGGCATGCAACAACACTCAATAAACTATTGCACAGTCAGTGAATTTTTCAAAAGAAGTAAACATACTTGTGTTTTATTACACACATCATACCAAACACTACCCATTAAATTATAAATTCGTACATCAGGAAGATGGTAATATCTTTAGTCACACCATCATATCAGAATATCTCCTAGTGGGCACTGAACCACGTAATCATAATACCCGCCATCACCTGTAGCAGATGCAGCATCACAAAATAAGGTATCATCAGTATACGTAAGGCAGTTCTACTGGCCTCGTCAGGGTTTCACTACATTATTATAAAAGCACTCACATGGTATACTGTGCCCATATAACATCTCTAGAATTGATGGAGACCATATCAATACGCAAAAACATTCCTTATAAATCTAAACATTGCACTATGCATCACCAATATTATCAATAAAACATATTTACATTTGAGACAAGCATGTCAAAGTCTTTCTTAACACTTTACAAACCACAACGTACAGCTATAAGATCAACCACAAGGGATACCCACTCTCCGGAGCCCAATAGCAAAAGGCCCAGTCCAAGAATGATTAAAATCATGGTAAACCTCTTCTGGGGTTATGTGCACAGGGCCCCAGGAGACTTAGAGTTAATTTTTCTTAAAATCCATAATGAGGTGAGGGGCTATTGCACTGATGTAGCCCCCCAAATACTTCTTAACCATTGTTGGTGCTGTCTCTGTGATCATAGTTCCACCACGAGCAAAATATAATGTGTAAATTAGACTGCAAGAGACATTATGGGGTGCTCCTCACCCCTTTTTGGTGAATTTATGCTGAGCAAGTTTCCAACGTAAGCTTGTGGCCTCATGCAGTCTTCCGTTTCTGTAGCTTGTGCATTCTACCATCTTGGTGCTTGCAGTCAGGGTGTGATCATGCTGTGCTTCCCCAACTCCCCCAAGTAATGTGCACAGGGAATGAGAGCAGGTGTAGCTGGGGGGGGGTGGAGGAGCATGGTAGCACTCAGTATGGCCTTCTTTGTCCCAGAGGCAATGGGTTTCCTGGGACACTTATAATAGCATCAGCCCTGGGAGATGAGATCCCTAGGACCACATGAAAGCACAGGGATGGGGCCCTACACACAACCGCTCCTGAGTGAAGCCTAATTAAAAAGAAAATGTGCCATCTCCCATACCACCCGGGGGGGGCGTATTTTGGAAAGAATCGAATGGAGCCCCATGGACTCAGCTTTCTTGCTTCTTTGTTTCATAGGCAAAGCTTCCACCATACACCATCTCTGGCCTGTAGGGGCGATTTTCATCATTTTTGCTTGTTTTACTCCTGGTGGTCAGCTTAAGCCTCCAGTATAATTTTTTTCAGGCCTTTCAACCACTAAAGGGGTGGTTATCATGGGGAGCTGGATTTTCTGTCTCCCAGTATGAGGCCTGTCCTATGCATGTCTCCTAGTGCTATTCTTCTGCTGGTGGGGCAACTTGCAGAGCCCCTCCAAAACCAGCCAGCACAACACCCTCCTTGCCACACTCCCTGGACCGAGGTGTCTCCTGGCTTGTGGAAGGGCACCTGGATGGTAGTGGAGTCCAAGGCAAGTCCACAGAATTCCTACGGTTCCCCAACAGATCCTTTTCCCTACTGGTCCTCAGGGTGCATAAGCGTGCCAGGCCCCTGGCCCTGGAGAGACCCATCCTATTACTGGATGACAGCTGGAGTCAAAGTCCTAGTCCGTCCTTGCAGGGCATTAGGTGGCTGCTCCTTCCAGCTGAGGATCCTTTTGCCATCTTCACTTCCAGGTCCAAGGTCTTCCCACCTGTCCCTACATTGTGCAAGTGTTTTTAAATGTGGGTGGAAAGCTTTAGGATCCTACGTGCCATATCATGCCTCCAACCCTACCTCAACCCTTGTTCATAGCATTCTGGGACAATCCAAAATGACAAATTCAAGTTATCTCTGGAAAGAGCTCCCATCAGAGCCTCAGCTCAGCCCCTAGCTGACATAGTTGCCTGATTCCTTCCCACCAAAATGTGCAAGTCAAGCCGCTCCTTTGTTGGGTCCAGAGGTCTTGGCCTCCTCCTTTCTTCCAGTCGGCCTGGGCTGTCCTAGCCCAGGTGCAGTGTGACAAGCTAACTATCAGATGAATCACCATCTATTCCTTACCCGCGAACTGTGTCAATCACTGTTAATTGCTTTCTTTGCTGGGAGAATAGTAATTAACTTGGCCCAGTAGGGCGAACAAAGGCCTGGACTGTGATTATAAGCTGAGCCAGAAAAAAGTGAAAACATTTTAAGTCCGAAGAAGTGAACGAATACTTTTGGGGATGGTAAGTTCAAACTTGGCATGCATTTGTTTCCCCAGTTACAGACTTTGTAGAACCCTGTAGGCCTAAAAAAAGCAAAACTGTATTTTCAGGCACATTGCCCATAATACAGTGAAGCCCCACACATTTTCCAACTACAAACCACTGCAAACCTACACTAAAAATACCCACTCATATTATAAGGCCTACCCTAGGTCAGTTCCAGTTCTTGCAGAGTCCTTTCTCCTCCATGCCACCTGTGTGCAGATATGAGGCTCTGTACCACTTTTGGCTCACCTATGCAGACTGCACACATGTGCACACGCATGTGCTTACATGTTCATCTGTAACCAGCCCAGTTCCATTTACCCTAGCTGTTCGAATGTGACCTTATCTAGAAGGTGGACACCGAACAGTTAGCACACTGAGTCCAATTACTGTCAGTATACTGTGAGTGAGTGCCAGGTAATGAGATGCTCTCATAGTAAAAAGTCAAAAACCGAGTAGTCAAATGCAAAAACTCCAGGGAGACTAAATGTGTGGAACCCAACATGCTACAATAATGTCTTATCTTTTGTAACCCAGTTTCATCAATTGGCTATTGAGACCCCCTAAGGAGAAAGGATACAGATGACCCTCTCCAAGTAGGTGAATTGATGTTCTCTCTCTGACTCATGTCCCTTGCTGAATTCATTGTGACAACACTTCTTATTGAACAGTATGTTCAGGAACAAAGAAAGGAGTTGGAGAACAATTGAAATTCTAGGATACTCCAAATGCATCGCTGTTTAAACTCTGGGAAGACTGAAGGTATCTCTTCAGATAGTTCCTCCTCTCAGGGAAAGTCAATGCAAATTGGTACTGCAGAGATACTTTGTCTAAGGCTGAAGAGGATTGAAGAAGAAAGGTTGTGTTTTGCCTACATTGCCTTGAAGATTGTCATACAGTAATGGACTGTCATGTCTGCTGTGTCTAGAGTACAGAAAACACCAACAAGAATGAAACAGGTGGTCAATGGCTTTCTTATATAGGATCATATTCTAGAGAGTCAAGTTGCTCCTTTTTTTCAGCTTCTCTCTAAACTTTGACGGTGGAGTTCATTTTCGTGTCTCTGCGCTCCAAGAATGTGGCACTTGGAGGATGCATGCCCATGATGAACAGGTTTAGAAGAATCTGGGCTCTTATGTGCAATGAATACATTCAGTAAAAATTGTTGCAGTTTGCAACCTGACTTTCACTGATGCTCTGGTATTTTTCGAGCCAACCTACCTCCTATTAGGTTGATTAGCAATATACAGAAATTTAGTGGGTCACAATTTGACCAACCTCATGAATATTAATGGGGTAGTTTGCAAATTGCAACCCAAAACGATTTGCTGCCATCACAGGGATGGTGATCTGCTGGAGTCAGCAGACCACCATGTCTGTGGAAAATCGGATACATTTAAACAAAAATAAAAGTTTCACAGAAGTTTTTAGGAGTAAGGAGTGGTCTCATGGACCACTGCCTACTTCAAAAACTGGTTTTCATTTCACTTGCATTTAAAGTTATTTTAACTTGTTGGAAAGATAATTCTAAAGTTTGTACGTTAATGTGGTGGAACCTTATTTGCAATGAACATAGAATCTCTACTGTCTCATCATCAACGTTATCTCAAAAAATCAAGTCTGACTTATTCTGGATTCCCTTTACTACTTTCCTATCTTCCCACCCTTCCATACATTAATTACTTATCTCATCTCTCCCTCCCTCCCTCCTTCCCCTCTTCTCTTCTCTCCTTTTCTTTTGTCTTCTTCTCTCTTTTCTTCCCATTTTTCTTTCTCCTTACTCCTTATTTTTAAAATGTTTTATTCCATTACCACCTGTTTTAATATGTACCCATACTTTTCTTACTCATTTTCTCATTCATAAGATGGTTTCTTTACCCCTTTTTCTCATTATCTCTGTATCAGATTGTTCCTTGCTATACTATCTTTTGATGATATACGTTTTATCACTCTACTGTTCCATCTTATGCTTTTCTGTTAACTTTGGTACTTTATTGTTATACCAATAAAAATTATTTAAAAAAAAAAAAACTGGTTTTCTCATCATTCACAAAGGGACATGGCACTTGCAAATGGCCTACCACCTCCTTTGAAGTGATATGTTATGTTATGATATGCTATGTGCATTTGAAAATCAGACTATCACCCCCAGGGTATCCTGGCACTGAGCAGGTGTGTGTGACTAGCTTTGTGTCATGGCTGGCGTTGGATCCTCAGGAACAGTACCTCCCAGATGCTGACCTTCCGGCAGCCCCGACTCTTACTGGAAACTCAACAGAGTACTGGGATGACCAGATGAGGGAAAGAGAATTAGGGAGGGTACTGCGGGGAAGGAGACATGAAAGGCAATATACAATTTAATACAATCCTACAGCATAGCTGACCATCAGTTGAACCCCCACTAATATGCACAGCTGTTGTAAGTCATCAGGAAAGCTCAGTTTCTTCAACCCTTAATTGTATCATATACTGCGATCGCAAACATTTGTGTTAGTCTCACACATTCTAGCATTCTACACCCTGCTACTCGTAAATGTCTCATAAAAGGGATACAAGGGTGAACAGTAGTTTTGTATAGCAGGATGACCTTGGCCTTTGTGTTAATGGCACACAAAACAAGATGTACTGGCTAATCTTTAGTTTACAGTAGGTTTTTTTGTATAGCAGAATGTCCTTGATTTTTGTGTTAATGACACACAAAAAGGGATACAATGGTTAACTGTTACAGTCACAGTATGATTGTACAAAGGAGTGTTTTCAATTTTGGTGTTATTTGCACACCAGAATAATCTCGGAGGAGCCACAGGCAACAAACCTCTTTGAACTGAATAAAGCCTGCAGAGAGTAATAGTCAGAAATAAAGCAGATAAACTCTGTCGATAAGACCAGCTGAATTCCAAAGTACAAACATTGTGAGAGGCCTAAAACTGCAAAGATTTTTATTATTGCCTACCCGAGTCCAAACCATTCTCCTACAGTTCTGCTCCTACCTGCCTCCTTCTCTGCTTGGACTGATCCTAGTGCAGGAATAACAGGCATGCCTAAAGGGGCGAGTGCACCTTAAATACTGACTGAACCAAGATGGCCACACCACATGGGTACCAGTGCTCCATCAGCAAGATTGGCATGAACAAATCCACCACCTGTGGCCATGGAAAGAGTGGAGCTTGTCACACCACCGCAAGCCTTCCTGCCACAGCACCTCACTGAGGCCACTAGTTGCGAAAGGGAGCCTGTGCAAGGAGCGAGATGAGCCCATCGCCTATGGGCCATGGCACCCTGCCTATGGTAAGTTGGCTAGATAATTGAAAAACAAGGTCTTCAGCTTATTGCAGAATTCAAGAAGAGAGGAAGAGGCTCTGATGTGGAGTGGGAGGTTGTTCCACGCTTTAGGAGTGATGTGAGTGAACGCTTGCCCTCCTGATCTGTCTCTGTGTATGCTTGGGATTTGTGCAATTAGGAGTCTTCGAAGCGGATGTGGCTGGGTGGTTGGTGGAAGGAAGTGCAACTGTTCAGGTAGGTGGGACCTGAGTTGTGTAGTGCCTTGAATGTGTGAGAGGAGTTTGAATTAAATGTGCTTGCATATCAGGAGCCCATGTAGTTCAGTGCGGTGTGGTGTGATGTGAGTTCTGTGTGGGAGGTTGAGGATGAGTCTGTCTCCTGAGTTCTGGATGGTTCTGGATGGTTTATAGTATTCTAATGAGATGCTTGGTGATCCGGCATAGAGGGTTTTCACATAATCAAATTGCTGGTGACTAGGGTGTGAGTGCAAGTTTTATTTAGTTTTGTTTGGGAGCCATTTGAAGATCTTCCTCGGCTTCTTCAAGGTGTGGAAACAGGATGTAGTGATGGCATTGACTTGTGGTATGATGTCCAAGGGGTCAGTAAGCTATCAATGGTTTGTGACTGCAATTGTGATTGCAAATCATTGATACATACCTTAAGGAATCACAAATCAGAAGGAATGCACTAAACACTCCCCTTCCTATTTGCAATTTGGTATCTACTCGGAAACCTAATGTATAATTTGTTAACATGTTATCAAATTGGAATTCGGGTTTTGTACATAGCCCAAGGCTATTTTGCTGTCACAAAGGCTTTGGGTTTCCAAATCGGAGCCTTTGCAGCCACAACATAGCTTTGTAATTAAGGTCTCACATTCCCAGAATTCAAAGAAAGTTGCCTGAACATGTGCAGATCAATGAACACCTCTGACCTCCTGTCCTGTAAAAGAAAATATTTCTTCTTTGCTGGTGTCATAGGGCACTCTAAAGGAAATACTTTAATTTACTTTCAAATACTTTAATTTGACATCATTGCTTCCCCCAACAACACAGTACATTCTCAGCTGTCATGACTCAAACCATTTCCATGTCTTCCCAGTCCTATCAAGATGGTTGTTACCTGACTGGGAATTATTGGGCACCCATTGAAGATAATCAAGACAGGACTGACACTTTGATTATTGCCACATTGACTCAGTTTCTACCACAATATGAGTATTTTCCTGAGAACTTTGAAAAATATCAGTGTTAGACTTGGCATCTTTTGGCCTGTTTCCCCTGAGTTTTTGCTTTCTGACCTCCCGGTTTTGACTCTGTTTGTGCTGGCTTAGTGTTTCTGCGCACTTTTCTCACTGCTGATCAGTTGTAAAGTGCAAGTGCTCCTGTGGTAAAATGTGTTTTGGATTGGTGTTTCCATGATTGGATATTTGATTTACTTGTTAGTCCCTAGTAAAGTGCACTGAGTGTGCCAGGGCCTGTAAATCAAATACTACTAGGGGGCCTGCAGCACTGACTGTGCCACCCACGTGAGTAGCCCTGAAAAGGTAACTCAGACCTGCCATTGCAGAGTCTGCGCGCGGTCTGGTACTGCCGTGTCGACTTGGCAAGTGCACCCACTTGCCAGGCCCCAACCTTCCCTTTTCTTACATGTCAGGCACCCCTAAGGTAGGCCCAAGGTACCCCTGTGGGCAGGGTGCAGTGTATGTGAAAGGTAGGACATGCCCTGGTGTGTGTGGCATGTCCTGATAGTGAATTACTGCCAATTTCGTTTTTCACTATTGCAAGGCTACCTGTTCCACATAGGACAGAATGGGAAGTTTGTTTATAACATCTTATAAACATAACTGGCCCTGGGAACTAGGTAAGAAAATGAAGTTTAGTATGCCTGAACTCAGAATCTAAAGATGCATCTTTTAGTGAAGGTGATTTTTACATTCTGTGTTTGAAAATACCACTTTTAGAAAGTAGGTATTTTCTTGCTCAGTCATCCTGTGTGCCTCTGTTGGAATGTGGATGGCCTGTCTGGGTTTTGGATGACAGAAGGCTGGGGAGCAGGAATGGCTCCAGATAGTCTAGGTGAGTCAGGAAAGGGCTGAATAGACCTGGGCTGCAACTGGGGAAGGGGGAGGAGATTTCCTTGCACCTCAAAGGGCCTGGTCTGCCTCTGACAATGCCGTCTCCACCTCCTGCCAGGAAGTCACACCAGAGAAGGCAGAACTGGTTCTGGCTGGGCACAGACACTCTCTGCCTAAAGGATCAAAGGATGTTGGGATATAAATATTGGGGCCCAGACCCCTGAACTTTAGAACTCTTTTGGATCAAGAAGACTGCCAAGAAGAAGAGCTGGAGAAGCTGTGAGGAGGAACTACCACTTTGCTGTGTGCTTTGCTGTGTTGGCCTGCAGTGGCTGCTTCTGTCTTGGGCAGTGAAAGGACTGGACTGAACTTTCTGCAATCTACTTTGTGGGTTTCTCAAAGGGCTTGAGGTAGAGCTTGCCCCCTGTTCAAGAAGTCTCAGGCCCAACAAAGACTTCAAGCTCTTCTGCCCTCAGCACTGGGGACTGTGTGTTTTGTGCTGCAACAGAAGAAAAGCAACCCGACGATGTCTACGGCGCCGCTGCCGACTCCGTGTCCCGAAGGCACCGCAGAGGGCACTGCCGCAATGCCGCACCGCGACCCTGGTCTCACCGACGACGCCTGCTGATGCCGCCACCGAGCCACTGCTCGCACCGCGACCTGTGGGCACCGCACTCCGCTTCGCTTCACGACGACGCCTTGGCACCACAGAGGGCACCGCCGCAATGCCGCACCGCGACCCTGGTCTCACCGACGACGCCTGCTGACGACGCCACCGAGCCGCTGCTCGCACCGCGACCTGTGGGCACTGCACTCCGCACCGCCTCGCTTCACGACAACGCCTTGGTATCCCCGACGACACCGCTCCACGCCAAAATCTATGCCGCTGCTTGCACCGTGGTTCGAGGGCACCGCTCGTAAAGTTAAATGACGCACCGCCCTCATCCCGCACCGCAGCCTTGGCCTACCGACGCCGGCGCCATCGACTCCAGTTCATCAGCCGACGACAGCGCTTCAGCAACGACGACGCCGCTGCTTGCACCATGACCTGCCAGCACCGTGACGAGCACCGCCTTCATCTTGGACCGCGACCTTGGTCTCACCGACGCCGCCATATGATGCCGCCACCGAGCCGCTGCTCGCACCGCGGCCTGAGGGCACCACACGCTGCACTTCGCACCGTAGCACCCGGCACATGCCGACGCCAGCGCTCCTGACTTCAACAGAGAGGAGATCAATCTGCAATGCGTGTGACTTCGAGGGCCCTGACGACCCCTGCACCGACCTCCGGAACCGACACCTGCGGATGCCGTGCTTTCGGAAGCCCAACGAGAGGTCGCCGATGCCCTGCATTTCTAAAAAGGTACTGTTTGCGGGTCTTCCCGACACCGTAGCTGACCCGCGATGCCGCGGTCAGCCAGAACTGGTTGGATTTGTTTGCTCACGACGCTGTGATAGCCCCGGACGGAGCTATCGACATCAAGGAACTGTTTGTAAAGCATATTTTGATAACTGAAGATTTTGAAGTACTGTATTGTGGATTTTTATCGTTTTTGGTCTTGTCTTAAGTATATAAAAATATTGGATATTTTTCTAAACTGGTGTGGTGTCCTTTTGTAGTGCTTATACTGTGTTACTGTTGGTTATGTGCAAATGCTTTACACACTGCCTCTAAGATAAGCCTGACTACTCGTGCCAAGCTACCAAGGGGGTGAGCAGGGGTTATTTTAGGAGTGTAACTCCCTTACCCTGACTAGGAAGAAGGGTCCCTATTTGGGCAAAGGTGCAAGCCCTTGCCAACTAGAGACCCCCATTTCTAACACTGGTTGTCAGCGGTGAGGATAGGACTTGAGTTTGCACTTGACTTGGTGTGCACTACTACCATATCGCAGACCATTACGTGCCACATACTGGTTCTTTTTCTTTTTGGCCTATTTTTGATCTTGCCAGTTTCAACTTGCTACTTCATCATGCCGGAATCAAGAGCATCATTCGTTGCATCCCTGGAAATTGCCTTTGAGGAGGATAGGTTGGAAGCCTACAATGTTAGGGAATTGAAATCAATTTGCAAAAACCTAAAAGTCCAAGTCAGAGGCCTCACTAGGAAGGACGAGCTACAAAAGGCGCTGAGGGCCTGGGTAGCAGCCAGACATGCCAACGAGCAGTCTGGTGATCTCACTGGAGAGGCGGAGGAGCCTATTCCTAGGGTGGATGTGCTTTTGGGAGGGGGGGAACCCTCCAGGCCAGGCATCAGTGGCCTGTCCCCAGAAGAGCTGGAGGACAGGCGGGAAGCAAGGAGAGTGGCAGTAGAACTGGAGAAGCTTAAGTTAGCCATGGAAGAGAAAAGGATGATGTTAGATCACGAGATCAGGATAAAGGAGCTGGATCAGAGAAGTAGAGCCAGCTCAGATGGTGGCAGCAACTCGTCAAGACAGGCAGACAGAATTGTGCACATCCCTAAAAATATAGGCAAAGAATTCAAGAAGGGGGATGACATACAAAGGTGGTTTCAGGGGTATGAGGCAGCAATTCACATGAATGGGGTCCCTGAGGAGAATTGGGGAGCAGGATTGTTGCCTCTCTTCCCAGAAGAAGCAAGGGATACTTTAATAGCTTTGGGTAAGGGGTATCACCTCACCTATCCAGACATGAAGGACGCCCTTCTCACTAAGTATGGTCTTACTCCTGAAAAGTACAGGGATCAGTTCAGGTCCAGTAAGAAGTCTGATGCCAACACTTGGTTGGAATGTGTGGATGTGTTTTGCCGGTCACTGGATGGCTGGGTGAAGGGCAGTAATGTGACAGATTTTCAGGGGCTCTACAATTTGAATGCATGGGAGCACTTGTCTAGTCTATGTTTTGCAGATCTGCGCCAGCACCTAGTTGATAGTAAGCTGACTGACCCCAGGAAGCTTGCTATGGAGGCGGACTGCTGGGTCAGTACCAGGGTCCACAAGAAAGCGTTTGGGGGAGACTCAGCCAAAGGTGGGCAGGGTCCCTAGCAGAGAAGTGGGGGGGACAAGGGTAAAACACAGGAGTTCTCTAAAGGGCCCCAAATTAACACCCAGGGTAAAGGTTCCCATCCCCCCGGAGATAAGAAGCCAGGGGTCTCATCAGGAAAGCCTGCTGAGACCGGCCCCCGCAGGTGTTTTGCATGTGACCAGGTGGGCCACATGAAGGGGGACCCCAAGTGTCCAAAGGGGGCTCAGCTACCCACCGGTGGGCAGTCCAAGGTGTTGGCTAGTGTAGCGCTTGGGGAGGAGGAGTACCCACAGGAGGATGGGGATCCCGCAGAAATGACCCTCGTCTCACTAGGGGACAGTGAGATGGTCCCAGGACACCAGGTGCCCCCTAACACAAAGAAATACAGCACCTGGGAGACCATCAATGGGAAAAGGGTAGAGGCTCTCAGAGATACTGGAGCCAGTGTGACCTCAGTCCGGTGTCACCTGGTCTCTGAGAAGCAGGTAGTCCCAGGGGCATTCCACCAAGTAATTGCTGTAGACAATTCAGAGCGCCAGTGTCTGGTTGCGCAGGTTCCCTTCGAGTGGGGTGGGGGGTCTCAGGTCCTTTGAGGGTGGTTGTGAGCCCTTCCATGCCTGTGGATTGTCTGCTAGGTAACGACCTGGAGCAGTCCTTATGGAAGGATGTTGAGCTCAGGTCTCACTTGGAGATGCTTGGGTTGCCAGAGTGGGCATGCGTGCCCACTCGGTCAATGGCGGCCAGAAAGGGTGATCAAGAGGACTTGGAGCCTGAAACAGTGGCCCAAGTCCCTGACAAGAGAAAGGGCAAGGGGCGCGGGAAACCGGCCCCTGAAGTTCCGACGGACCCGTAGGAGGCAGACCTTGAGGGGGACGCCCCGGTGCCTACAGGGGAGCAGGTAGCTGAACTGGGGGACATCTCTGAGCTGACCCATTGGCAGCAAGAAGGGGGTCCCACCAGGGAGGAATTCTGCAAGGAGCAGAAAGAGTGCCCTTCTCTGGAGGGTCTGCGGAGGCAGGCTGCAGACCAGGCAGCAGGTGATCAGTCCGGATCACATTGGATCTACTGGGAGAATAGTCTCCTGTACAGTGAGCCTAAGGTCGCCGAGCCTGGGTCAGCCGGTGTGCTGGTGGTACCCCAGCGCTTCAGGACCTTCCTACTGGGTCTGGCTCATGACGTGCCATTGGCAGGACATTTGGGGCAGGACAAGACCTTTGACAGGCTTGTCACCCACTTCTTCTGGCCCCAAATGCGAAGGTAGTCAGATGGACATTGCAGGTCTTGCCAAACTTGCCAGGCAAGTGGTAAGAGTGGGAGGAAGGTCAAAGCTCCTCTCCAACCTTTTCCAGTTGTTGGAACACCCTTTGAAAGGGTAGGGATGGACATTGTGGGGCTACTGGATCCCAAGACAGCCCTGGGCAACAGGTACATCCTGGTCTTGGTGGACCATGCCACCCGGTACCCGGAGGCAATCCCTCTCAGGACAACGATGGCGCCAGTGGTGGGCAGGGTGATAATGGGGATCTTTTCCCGCGTGGGGTTCCCCAGAGAGGTGGTTTCTGACAGAGGGACCAATTTCATATCCAAGTATATGACATCCCTGTGGAAGGAGTGTGGTGTACCCACAAGGTAATGGTCTGGTGGAGAGATTCAACCAGACCTTGAAGGGCATGATTAAGGGTCTAACAGAACCCATGAGGCGTAAGTGGGACGTCCTCTTGCCATGCCTTCTCTTTGCGTACAGGGAGGTGCCACAGAAGTCTCTGGGGTTCAGTCCCTTTGAGCTTCTGTATGGTCACCCTGTGAGAGGACCTCTGAGTTTGGTCAAGGAAGGCTGGGAGGCAGCTCCCAGGAAAACTCCCCAGGATGTGTTTAGTTACATGCTGGCCTTCAGAAACCAAACTGCCCGCTTCAGGAAACTCGCTCAGGCAAACCTGAAAGCAAGCCAGGAAGAAATGAAGAAGTGGTATGACCAGAATGCCACTCTGGTCAAATTTCAACCTGGGCAGAAAGTGTGGGTCATGGCCCCAGTGGAAAGTTGTGCCTTGCAGGACAAGTGGACTGGGCCATTTGAGGTGGTGGAGCGCAAAAGTGATGTCACCTACCTGGTGGATTTGCAGGCTCCAAGGAACCCTTTGAGGGTCCTCCACGTGAACCGCCTCAAGCCCCACTTCGAGAGGTCCGAAGTGAGCATGCTCTTGGCAACAGATGATGGAACGGAAGAGGAAAGTGAACCTCTCCCTGACCTCCTGTCTACCAAGGAGCACGATGGGTCAGTGGAAGGTGTGATCATCTCCCCTACACTGAGCCCAGAACAGCAGAGCGATTGTCACCAGTTGTTGGGACAGTTTGCCCCCCTGTTCTCTCTGACCCCAGGTGTTACTCACTGGTGTACCCATGACGTGGACACCGGTGACAGCCCTCCTGTGAAACACAAGATTTACAGGTTGACTGACCGGGTCAAGGCCAGCATTAAAGAGGAGGTCTCTAAGATGTAGGCGTTAGGGGTGATCACCAGGACTGACGCACACCCCATCCCCAGAGCTGATGGGCTCATTGATCGGTTGGGAGCTGCCAAGTTCCTCAGCACGTTTGACTTAACGTCTGGGTACTGGCAGATTGCCTTAACCGATGGGGCCAAGGAGAGGTCAGCATTTTCAACCCCAGAAGGACATTACCAGTTCCGGGTGATGCCCTTTGGTATGAAGAATGCCCCTGCCACCTTCCAGAGGTTGGTCAACCAGGTGTTGGCTGGGCTGGAGGATTTCAGTGCCGCCTACCTGGATGACATAGCAGTGTTCAGTTCCAGCTGGGAAGAACACTTGCACCACTTCGGTGAAATGTTGAAGGCTCTGCAGAGGGCAGGCCTCACGATCAAGGCCAGTAAGTGCCAGATTGGGCAGGGTTCGGTGGTGTACTTGGGACATCAGGTAGGAAGCGGTCAGGTGGCGCCCCTACAACCCAAGATTGACATTATTCTAGCTTGGGACCCCCCAAGACCCAGACAGAGGTGAAGGCCTTCTTAGGACTCACCGGGTACTAGAGAAGATTTGGTAAGGAGTATGGCACCGTTGTTGCCCCCTTAACAGAGCTGACTTCCAGGAAGCAGAACAAGAAGGTGATCTGGACTGAGTCCTGCCAGAAGGCTTTTGATGCCCTGAAGGCCGCCATGTGCATGGCACCTGTGCTCAAGGCACCCGACTTCTCCAAGGAATTTGTTGTGCAGACTGACGCTTCAGAGCATGGAGTGGGAACGGTGCTCTCACAACTGAATGAAGAGGGCCTAGACCAGCCTGTAGGCTTCCTTAGCCGGAGACTACTCCCCAGGGAACAGAGGTGGAGTGCCATAGAAAGGGAAGCTTTCGCTGTGGTCTGGGCACTGAAGAAGCTGAGGCCCTACCTGTTTGGGACTCACTTCCGGGTTCAGACAGACCACAGGCCCCTCAGATGGTTGATGCAAATGAGGGGTGAGAATCCAAAACTGCTGAGGTGGTCCATCTCCCTACAGGGAATGTACTTTACGGTGGAGCACCGCCCTGGCACAGAACACGCCAATGCAGATGGTCTGTCCAGGTTCTTCCGCCTTAGTGAAGAGAACTCCCAGGCGGTTGGGTAGTTCTCCCTACTTTCAGGTAAAGGGGACATGTGTTAGACTTGGCATCTTTTGGCGTGTTTCCCCTGAGTTTTTGCTTTCTGACCTCCCGGTTTTGACTCTGTTTGTGCTGGCTTAGTGTTTCTGCGCACTTTTCTCACTGGTGATCAGTGGTAAAGTGCAAGTGCTCCTGTGGTAAAATGTGTTATGGATTGGTGTTTACATGATTGGATATTTGATTTACTTGTTAGTCCCTAGTAAAGTGCACTGAGTGTGCCAGGGCCTGTAAATCAACTACTACTAGTGGGCCTGCAGCACAGATTGGGCCACCCACGTGAGTAGCCCTGAAAAGGTAACTCAGTCCTGCCATTGCAGAGTCTGCGCGCAGTCTGGTACTGCCATGTCGACTTGGCAAGTGCACCCACTTGCCAGGCCCCAACCTTCACTTTTCTTACATGCAGGCAGCCCTAAGGTAGGCCCAAGGTACCCCTGTGGGCAGGGTGCAGTGTATGTGAAAGATAGGACATGCCCTGGTGTGTGTGGCATGTCCTGATAGTGAATTACTGCTAATTTCGTTTTTCACTATTGCAAGGCTACCTGTTCCCCATAGGACAGAATGGGAAGTTTGTTTATAACATCTTATACACATAACTGGCCCTGGGAACTAGGTAAGAAAATGAAGTTTAGTATGCCTGAACTCAGAATCTAAAGATGCATCTTTTAGTGAAGTTGATTTTTACATTCTGTGTTTGAAAATACCACTTTTAGAAAGTAGGTATTTTCTTGCTCAGTCATCCTGTGTGCCTCTGTTGGAATGTGGATTGCCTGTCTGGGTTTTGGATGACAGAAGGCTGGGGAGCAGGAGTGGCTCCAGATAGTCTAGGTGTGTCAGGAAAGGGCTGAATAGACCTGGGCTGCAACTGGGGAAGGGGGAGGAGATTTCCTTGCACCTCAAAGGGCCTGGTCTGCCTCTGACAATGCCGTCTCCACCTCCTGCCAGGAAGTTACACCAGAGAAGGCAGAACTGGTTCTGTCTGGGCATGGACACTCTCTGCCTAAAGGATCAAAGGATGTTGGGATATAAATATTGGGGCCCAGACCCCTGAACTTTAGAACTCTTTTGGATCAAGAAGACTGCCAAGAAGAAGAGCTGGAGAAGCTGTGAGGAGGAACTACCACTTTGCTGTGTGCTTTGCTGTGTTGGCCTGCAGTGGCTGCTTCTGTCTTGGGCAGTGAAAGGACTGGACTGAACTTTCTGCAATCTACTTTGTGGGTTTCTCCAAGGGCTTGAGGTAGAACTTGCCCCCTGTTCAAGAAGTCTCAGGCACAACAAAGACTTCAAGCTCTTCTGCCCTCAGCACTGGGGATTGTGTGTTTTGTGCTGCAACAGAAGAAAAGCAACTCGACAACGTCTACGACGCCGCTGCCGACTCCGTGTCCCAAAGGCACCGCAGAGGGCACTGCCGCAACACTGCACTGCGACCCTGGTCTCACCGATGACACCTGCTGATGCCGCTACCGAGCCGCTGCTCGCACCACGACCTGTGGGCACCGCACTCCGCACCGCTTCGCTTCATGACGATGCCTTGGCACCACAGAGGGCACTGCCGCAATGCCGCAACGCGACCCTGGTCTCACCGACGACGCCTGCTGACGACGCCACCAAGCCGCTGCTCGCACTGCGACCTGTGGGCACCGCACTCCGCACCGCTTCACGACGACACCTTGGTATCCCCGACGATGCCACTCCACGCCGAAATCTACGCCGCTGCTTGCACCGTGGTTCGAGGGCACCGCTCGTAAAGTTACACGACGCACCGCCCTCATCCCGCACCGCAGCCTTGGCCTACCGGCGCTATCGACTCCAGTTTGTCAGCTGACGACAGCGCTTCAGCAACGACGACGCCGCTACTTGCACCGTCACCTGCCAGCACCGTGTCGAGCACCGCCTTCATCTCGCACCGCGACCCTGGTCTCTCCGACGACGCCATACGATGCGACACCGAGCCGCTGCTCGCACCGCGACCTGAGGGCACCGCACGCCGCACCGCTGCACTTCGCACCGCAGCACCCAGCGCCTGCCGACGCCAGCGCTCCTGACTTCAACAGAGAGGAGAGCGATCTGCAATGCGTGTGACTTCGAGGGTCCCAACGACCCCTGCACCGACCTCCGGAACCGACGCCTGCGGATGCCGTGCTTTCGGAAGCCCAACGAGAGGTCGCTGACGCCCTGCATTTCTAAAAAGGTACTGTTTGCAGGTCTTCCCGACACCGTAGCTGACCCGCGACGCCGCGGTCAGCCAGACTGTTTGGATTTGTTTGCTCACGACGCCGTGATAGCCCCGGACGGAGCTATCGACATCAAGGAACTGGTTTTAAAGCATATTTTGATAACTGAAGATTTTGAAGTACTGTATTGTGGATTTTTATCGTTTTTGGTCTTGTCTTAAGTATATAAAAATATTGGATATTTTTCTAAACTGGTGTGATGTCCTTTTGTAGTGCTTACACTGTGTTACTGTTGGTTATGTGCAAATGCTTTACACACTGCCTCTAAGATAAGCCTGACTGCTCGTGCCAAGCTACCAAGGGGGTGAGCAGGGGTTATTTTAGGAGTGTAACTCCCTTACCCTGACTAGGAAGAAGGGTCCCTAGTGGACAAAGGTGCAAGCCCTTGCCAACTAGAGACCCCCATTTCTAACAATCAGAAATTCTGTTTATCACTCCACAGAGAATTTAATTGTGCTATTTCTATCAAATCCAAGTTATTATACCCCGTTTGGAAGCTACAGGCAGACAGCAGCTATGGGGCCCCAACCATAGTGACTGAGGACATTTGCCAAATGTGTCCTGAAGTCTGTATCACTTATGTGACTTTGTCAAGAACCTAAACACTCAGGAATTTACCTGTTTGACTTTGATGCAAGCAAAGGTAATGCACATTCCAGCCATCTTAGGGAACAAAGGGCTCGAGCCTTCTGAACTCCCCACCTTGAACAGTATCAAACATCTGAAAAATGATACACGGAAGAAAGACAAGACAAAAACCTACAATCCTAAAAAAAAAAAGTGGAAATAAAGTAAAGAAATATAGACAAGAATAAGAACCGCAGAAGACCCACCAACTGGATATTGATATATGCTTCTTAACCAGAAATGGAGATAACTGTTATGCAAATGAGACAGTTAATACACGACTATGCCAACACCTCTGTCTCCTGACTTTTGGTCTTGTCCTTGTTCCACAGTTCCGGTTCGTGTCAGAGAGCTGTGTTGGAGCTGCGTCCTGGTGGCAAGGCCATGCTCTGTTGTTCTGTGTCCGTGGCTGCCGCCAGATCGAGCCTTTCCCACGGAGGCGGCCCGGTGGAGTGAGGCCAAGACCAGCTGCAGCTTGCGGAGGGCCCGCACGGCAGCTGTGCTTACTCCGCTTGAGACTGCTTCCGGCTCCGATTACAGCAAGCGTGGTGCGGATCTGAGCGGCAACGTTTCTACGTCTGCCCGGCGGCAGCTGCAACCAACGGCCACGTCGGACGGCGTGGTGCGACAGGGCAGCATCTCGGGAGTGGTGGCGAGCCAGGTGAGCCCCAGCAGTGGGGAAGCAAGGTGGGATCAGGCGGGGTCAGTGTTCACTGCCCACCGAACACTGACCCAGGGCAGCATCACGTTTGGAGCAGCCAAAGCGGCCGGAGCGAAGCTGAGAGTGGAGCAGGCTTTGGTGTCCGCGCTGTAGCGAGGGGGCGCCACCTGCTTGCCCCAATTGAACTGTGCGAGTTCCTCAGTCTTTCCCAGCACGGATGCCAACGCAGGACACAGTCAAGGTCAGCCCGAAAACCGGGTGAAGCTCTGAGGGGGGAGCACAGGGGGAGCATAGGACGGTCAGGGCAAACCTGAGCTTCCTCCTCCTCAGTCTGCACTTCTGCTCAACTAATCATGAAAAGCCAAAAATAATATAAAAAATAACAATATAAGCAGACAGAAAAGGAATCTACAAGGACAAAAGGCAAAAAGCAACCAAAGGCAAAAACAACAAACTACAAACGGGAAAATGTTGAAGAAAGGAGATAGGCAACTTTAACCAACCTTAACCAAAACATCATGGCGCTACTTACAACAAAAGAACCTCAAGAACTATAAGGAACTGCAGGGAACCACAGGTGTACAAGGAAATGAGATCAGGCAGAGAGAGACGGACTGTTACATCTATAATTAACAGAAGAAAAAAAGAGCAACGGTTTAAATGAAACAGTCAGCAAGGAGAATTCACCGATGGAATAAAACACATACCATAATCAGACTCTGGTAGACGTCGGCCTTGTAGGCCCCGAACAGAATGTAAGAACTACAAAAAGTAGCTACCAGCCGAAGATATACACAAAATTCGCATTCATGACGGACGCAGGGGAAGCCTTCTGCATAAGCAATGAAAGTCCCAACGGCCTCCCCGCTCCCTTGTGCCCAGTGATATTAGACCATCAATGCCTTAAGGCAGACATGCCAGATCAAGGTAAAGAAGAAAATAAGACCAGAGCTATAAGCACTCCATTTTCGGAAGAACAACAAGGGGGGCTAGTCCCCAAGGAAAAAAACATTGATCTAACAAATGGAGACCACACCAGATCTACCCAAGCACACATAATGGTAGAAGCACCCGGGGCTAGTCAGACAACATTAGCAGGTGCACTCTCTGACCGGATAGAGTCTGGCACAGGTCTACCACTTGAACCAAACATCATAATTCTTCCAGGAAGAAGAAATTCCACTCTCGATACTCTCGACAACAACTCTCAAAAAAACGAAAAGGCGCTTACAACTGCCTCCAGCTTAACCTTCTCATTTGCAACTCACAACGAGGCACTCGTATAGTCTCCAGCAAGCCCGGCACATGGCCCCAATGAATCACACAACGATGTTACTTACAATGAGGAACAGAAACAAACCGACCATCCAGTGCCACAGTTCCAAAAGGCACTGGAGCAGAAGGTCCCAAGCAACACCAGCACAGAGACAGGTCGGGGAAACACAGTGCACCAGAATCAGCCCCAGCGGGGCAAGGAACTTAAGGGGTAATGACAATAGAGGACCACAGGGGGATAAACCAACCGTAACCGATTGCTTCAGCACCAATAGCACTGATACCCCTGGTTCTCCTAACACACAACTCAACAAATCTCTGAGCTGCTCAAAAGCCAATATTAGAGACTTAGAAATGGGAACTATGGAGGATTCCAATGACGACACAACCGGCGAGCTAGTCAAATAACTCATGAACAAGATTGGCACGAACTCCCCCACCTTTCAGACTCGAGGCAGGCTAAGGCCAACCCTGTCCACCAAATTTACTCCAAAGGTGCCAATTGATTAGACTCAGAAAAGCTCTGGGAATCATTATTGGACACCATGCAGCTATCCATCAAGTCAATGCAGTATCCCTCTGACAAGATGGATGTTCAATTATCCATCCTTAACTCGGTGGCCATCCACGTTTCAAATATCGACAGCAGACTAGCAGACATGAATAATGTGATCAAAAGGGCTTAGGCAGACACGCAACTGTCCCAAACCCACTGTACCTGCTTCACTATAGTTGATAAACTTTCCACCATTCCAGTGGTAATGGGAGACATCCTAGCAGACATCAGGAAAATATCAATAAGTCCAAGCACAACACCCCAAGAGGCTCATACAAACGGCAAAGGGATCAATCTGCAGCATACGGTTAACAAAGAATGGGGAGAAATTCCCCCAAAACGTTTCTCATAACGAAACGCGGACACCTAACCACTCAAATGCCAGACTGACTAGCTCTGCCAAACAAACAGCCGATCGAATAAGTGAGGAAGCTAGAGATGAAGGCTACAACGAATGCCACAGTATTATAGAACAAAATAGGGACCCAGAGCATGGTTATCACCTCAATTCGGAGGAATCTTCACCAATAAAACTTAAAACAGAACCCTCCGAGCATTTCCATACTGCGAAAAATGAGGATCCAAAACATAGTCACAATCAGAGGAGAAAGGGAAGAAAGAAGAAGAAGAACTTAATGGACTACTTACAAACAGGTAGCGCAAGATTTGGGACAAAAAGCCCAGCTGCCGGTAAAACTATGAAAGCACTTTCTCCAGAAGGAGAAAACAAAGCAAGCCATTTGCCTACCTCAATCTCAGGGTGTCCATACCCCAAACTGGATAGGGCAGCGGACGATCTACCGGAGCCACCTATAAAAGCATCAGATGAAAGTGTGAAGAATGCACGTACCAGATCTCCAGCTATTTCTAACATGAACAGACATGCAGAGCCAGCCACTCCAAGAAAAACAATCACCACTGCCAGGATAGACTTTAGAGCTCGAGTGGACTTTTCCAACCCCCACTTTCAAGAGGATTCAGCCATCCAGGCAAAACTCCCAATCGCCAATCAGCCACAACTCAAAAACTGCTCTATCCTGTTTATACTAAGGGTGGGCGGCAAATTCCGTTCCGCTCGCGGAACTTGCGAAATCTCGGCATTTCCGCGTTCCGCGCGGAACGCGGAAATGTCGAAACTTCCGCGATCCGCGGCGGAACGGAATCGGGTGCATGAAGCACTTACAGATTTCAATAAAGCAGGTGCCCGAGTTGAAGCTCAAATTCTGTAACGCATTAATCAGCACAAAAATTCGTGAGCAAGGGCGAGGCTCAGCAGGAGTGCTTTCTGCCCAGATTTACCGCCAAACATTAGCTGTAATCCCTGATGGAGGTCTTTGTATCCTTGATTTTCCCGAGCGCAATCCTCGTGCAGAATTCGTGGGCGTGGTTAAGCAGACGTGCCTTCTCTCCATTTCCAACGTGAAAAGTTAGCTGTAATCCTCGTGTAGTTCCTCTGACCAGGAGGTTCCTTCTCCTCGTCTGCCGCTGATGGGCAGCTTAATCAAAGGACCCCGGTGCTTTCGGGCGGTGGCAAAGTTACAGACACACAGGTCACTGGGGAAAATTCTTCAGGTCCTGTACGCAGCTGTAGTGTAGGAAAGGCACTATACATTTACCCAACGAGGTAGAACTTACTGATTAGCCAGTAGAAAGTACTCCAGCTGAGTAGAGGTATTGCACAAAACGGAGGCATCTTCGTGGATAAATATGCAGGGCAGGTGTGCAGAATTCGTGAGCGTTGTTAAGCAGATGTGCCGTCTCTCCATTTCCAACGTGAAAAGTTAGCTGTAATCCTTGATGGGGGCTGGCACGATGCTCCTGTCACAAAAATTAAACCTCAACAGGAAGCACCCACAGATATAAAGGGGCGCAGCAAAATCTCTGCGAGCACGCAAAATTCCGCGTGCTCGCGGAGATTTTTTGCCGTTTCGCGGAATTTTGCGGAACGCAATTCCGCAAATTCCGCCCACCCTTAGTTTATACCTGAATATAAGTCTAGAGGATGCGGAGACACTCTCAATAGAGGCAACATCCTACAATTGATTCAAGCAATCAGGAGCTTGGGGGATATAAGCTCACACGATCTTGAAAGAATAGAATTTAAAAACATCAAGGAACTCTCAAGCAGAGAAGTAACAAAGACAACCTGGTCCACAGAGGAACCAACGAGGAGGATTCTGGACGAAGCCCGAAACCGGTCCCAGGATGCTTGTTTCCGGTCCAGGGAAGACATGGCTTGGCAGTTCGGTCTGGACTGTTCCCATGAGGCACAGGGTCAAGACTGATTTGCATAAAGCTGTGTCTGAACTGGGGTGGCAAAGTGAGCTAAAGAACGATGATGGATTCAACCCATATCAGTGACTGGGGTGAGGGTCTGAAAAGTGTTGGCGCTCCATCCATCATCTCCTTGTGTTTGATTTGTCCGCCCTAAGAAGGCAGGGTATGCCCAGATGTGGGTCCCTTTCTCACTTTGCCACTGGATTCAAGCTAGCCTGGCTGATGAGGGCTGTTAGCCCGAAACCGGTCCCAGGATGCTTGTTTCCGGTCCAGGGAAGACATGGCTTGGCAGTTTGGTCTGGACTGTTCCCATGAGGCACAGGGTCAAGACTGATTTGCATTTAGCTGTGTCTGAACTGGGGTGGCAAAGTGAGCTAAAGAACGATGATGGATTCAACCCAGATCAGTAACTGGGGGTGAGTGTCTGAAAAGTTTCGGCGCTCCGTCCATCATCTCCTTGTGTTTGCTTTGGATTCTGGATGAAGAGCCTCAACTAAAGGCATGGGGAATTAAAATACTCCTCTATCAAAAGCCGGGCTACCCAGATCCACTGATTCCAAACAAAAGAGAGCAAGCAAACCCATTCACCGCACCATCGGGCATGCAGTCACAATCTGTGCTTCAAGGCGCCCGCAGCACGGACGCATGACCAACAGAACGAAAAGATCAGCACCAAGCAATTAGATCGGAAGACTGGACCTGGATAGCAAGAATGATAAATCAACAAGGTGAGGGTACTTGACTCAAAACAAAACAACGACCATCAGGCGATCATCACCTACGAATCTGCTCTTGGAATATAAATGGGTTTGGTAATAAAACATCGGATAGGGACCTTCTGGACTACTTACAAGGCTTCAACCTCATCCTACTTAAAGAGACATGGCTAGAAAAACCTTTTCATCTACTTGGTTTCAAAACCCACCACACTCCAGCAGTAAAAGGCTCTAAATTCAGGCACCTACAGGGCGGTCTAACAATTTACTCATCAATAAGGACCATAACGGCAACCAAAGATGTCGACACTATCACAACTTCTACAAATGCAATTAAAACACTCAGAGAGAATATACAGGATGGCAACACCAAACAACAAATTTTACTCCTAAACATTTATATACATCCACGTGACAAAATCAAAGGAGTTAAAATGGTGGGATCAGAAATAACCAGAATTTTCTAGGAAGAATCAACGTCCAACCTACTGTTGACAGGTGACTGCAACATGCACCTACTTGGGCCACAGAAGAGGGTCGAGATACTGGAGGACCAACATAAGGCCTGGAATATTCCGTGTCAGGAGCAGAGTAACAAGAAGCAACAATCAGTACTCGCTAGGAACTTTGTAAAGGATCTGGAACATCTAAGCTTTGTGGCACTAAACGGGCACTTCCCGGGAGATCAGCCCCCGGGGGCAACATTTCACAGAGCAGCCGCAAGTACACTAATAGATTATACGTTCGTAACTTTACCACTTTTCAGCAAGATTGCAGGTTTCCAGGTAGGGACTCAGGATCAAAGTGATCATCTGCCACAGGAAACCTCTATAGGAATATCTAGATCATCACTAGATCCGCCTGTTGAGGATCCAGAGTCCATACACACCGCCAACTTCAGGAGGATCAAATGTAAAACCAACCATCCAGAAGAGCTGCTGGCTTCAGCAAAGTCACAATGGGAAAATCGGGAAGAGACAGACACAGATGTGATAACGTGCTGGTTATCATTCATCAAAAAACTAGGAGAAAAGTACTCAGCAAGCGCTCGTTCAGCTCGAACGTCCAATAGTCCATCAGACCATCAAGAGACCCACTTATCTCCAATCATAAATTACTCCTTCTCAACCAAGCAGCCACCTACTCAATTTTCAACAAACAATGCCCTAACTCAATCATCGCACCAAATGAGGGGGACATGCAAGATTATGATCTGGCTCAAACTAACTACCATCAAGACACAGCAGCACCCTCCTGTTCCCACAACCTTGGAGGGCCTCCAGTTGGAACAGGGGATAGGATTTTGAAGCAAGTTGAGGTGGCCCTTGGGTCTGAAAGGGACAAAGTCGTCACCAGTTCAGCTCTCGAACCTCCGCTACAAACCACCAGATCCAACTCAAACTGGCCCGCTGGTCTCGTTGATCATAAAAAAATTACGGCCCTAGCAAAGGATAGGAACCGGGAGCCCACCCCGCAGGAATCTGGGCAAGTTTCTACTGTTCTTCCAGCTGGAAATGACCAAACAACATCGAGAATGAACTGTACAACCCAGAGAGTGGCAACCTCAAGGGAAGAGAAGCAAGCAAGGACAGCCCCGGACCAACCTCCTCTGGCTTCTCACCCCTTGCAACAACAGAGCCAACCCGTAACTTCAACTTCAATAATAAATATGGAAAGAGATCTTAATTCCAGCCGAGCAGTTGTGCAATTGAATCAGAACGAGCCTTATTGGCTAATACAACAAAACCCCGCAGCCAATGGGACGGTGCCGCTTGAAATCACCACTTATCCCCCAAATGATTTGCCATCGGCCCTGAGATACACATTGCTCAAACCAGAGTACATTTCAAAAGGATGTCACGATTTGCTGAACAGGGGCAACGTTCTAAAACTACTTCGGGCCATACCCACTCTAGCAGACCTGAACACAACAGACTTACTCGCAATACAGTTTCTTACACCAGATAATCCAGCCAAGCCAGAAATAACAAGGGCAACATGGAAAACAGATGCAATAGCCCAGAGAGTATTAAATCACCACCTTACCTTCAAAGACTGGGGCATCCAAGTCACCCCTACCATCCTCCAGCCTACCCAGCTCCGCTATCAAACTTGAGCCCAAGGTTAGGTATCAAGGATTGTTCAAGGCCCTCAACTTCTGTATTAAGAGGGGCACTTGGCTGCACTGCACCACGAAGGGCTTATAATCAAGGCGCACAACATGGATCTCCTAGGGCTGAAAAGTCACGCGGATGCAACTCCTGGTACGCTGATCCAATTATAAGAACTATAAACCTTGCCACAGCGAAACAATGACATCATAACTATCTAGACCACAGCAACAATACACAAAAGGAACCCGTGATACGTCTCTGCTCTTGGAATGTTAATGGCTTAGCTTCAAAAATTCAAGATCCAGAATTCCTGCAATATCTTAACAACTTTGATATTATTAAGCTACGGGAAACATGGCTCATGGAACCACTACACATACACGGGTTTCTTTGCTTTGATCGTCCAGCCATTAGAGGTAGTAAAACGGGCCATTCTTCAGGAGGGCTGGCAACCTACATCTCAACAACATCCATACCAACAGCGGTGGTAACCGGCCCGGAAACAGATGTAGCTTTAGCAGTCAAACTTACTCTTTCCCTGGCAGGGGCACAAAACGAAGTATCTCTTTTAACGTATACATCCATCCAAAACGGACAGCAAGTGACTCAGCAAAGTTAACCGATCAAATAACTTCTTATCTAGGCAGTGCCGAAATTTCCAAACCTTATATTATCGGGGACTTGAATCAACATCTATTGGGGTCATCCAAAGTAAGGAAGTTTGCCTCCAATCCTCAAACTACAACATACCAACACAAGGAACCTTTACGCAGGGGAGGCCTAACAGGGAAAACAGATCCCTTTTGGAAGAATTAGAACATCTAAATCTTAGGGCCCTTAACGGAAGAACAGCCGGAGATACTCCTCCAGTGGCAAGCTACTACACTGAACTAACAAGCTCGCTTTTAGATTATACGTTTGTCAGTCTCGCGCTGTTTTCATATGTAACAGGCTTTAGAATGGGCGACAAGGGGGACAGCGATCATCGTCCACAAGAGACTATTTTAGCGGCAACTGCTCCGTCTAGCATTCATCCTGCTCCACATTTAGGCTCAAGCTATACGATAAATTACAAGAGGATCAAGTATACTGCAGAAAGCATTGAGTCCTTAACAGACACAGCAATTAATCTTTTACTCGCACAACCGCTCGAAAAGAACCTGATACAAACCTGGGAATGCTTCACCATCAACCTCAGCAACTTAAAGGCTACGGACATAAAAATGAGGAGCTTTCCGGGGCCTGCACAAGTGAAAAAGATACCTAAGGCTGAAAAAGCGCAAATAAAAGCCCTTAAGAGAATGATAAATGGCTCCATAAGATCTCTGCGTCACGATCCAGGGAATACACTGCTCCTCTCATCCATGCGGCAACAAAGAACTCAACTAAAGAAGTTGAAATGGAACATTAACAATAACTACGAACAGGACTTCTGGGCAAAACTTTTGCACAATATAAAGTATAACGCCAGCAATCGCTTCTGGAAATCAGTAAATACAATTATCCACCCGCATCATGGGGGACTTACTTCCCACTGTTAGAACTGGGGGTCTCTAGTTGGCAATGGCTTGCACCTTTGTCCAAATAGGGACCCTTGCTTCTAGTCAGGATAAGGGGGATACACTCCTAAAATAACCCCTGCTCACCCCCTGGTAGCTTGGCACGAGCAGACAGGCTTATCTCAGAGGCAGTGTGTAAAGCATTTGTGACCACATACAGTAATACAGTGAAAACACTACAGATGGACACCACACAGGTTGTTTATGTAAAAATAAGTAATCTTTATATAGACTTATCACAAGACCCAATAGCAAAAATCCACAATACTGTACTCAAAAATAGACTTAAAATGATAGAGACAGTTCACGTTATCTTCAAAAATAGGATAGTCAATCAAATAAAGCTTGTAGCAACAAATAACTCCACTTGGAGTTATCACGACGTCGTGACCGGTGGAAATCCCAAAGTACGGCGCCAACCGCGAGGTGCGCGGCGTCGGGCCTGGAGTCGAGCAGACCCACAAAGAACAGTACCTGGAATTCGATGAAAACAAAGACGGTGCACGGCGTCGGGGAGGTGATGCTTCGTTGGCGCCGGCGGCGCCGGTTCCTTACGACCCCAGGGGAGGTGATGTCTCGGTTCCTTACTGCAGCGCAGGGGAGGTGAGGCGTCGGTTCCTTACTGTGTCGGGGAGGTGACGTCACGGATGGCGGCGAGGCTTCGGTTCCTTACGATGGTACGGCGTCGATGGATTCGGGGTCACCCACGTCGAGGATCGGCTCCGCGATGATGAAGCCCTGGCGTCGGTGAAGTCGGGGCTGCGGTGCGAGTCGGGACGGTGCGTCGTGAGCGTCCACGAGCGGTGTCCTCGGCTCCGGTGCAGGCAGCGGCCTCGATGACGGCTTCGGAGTCGATGTCGCACGGCGTCGGCAGGCGTCGGGCCTACGGTGCAAGTCGGGCGGTGCGTCGTGCTCTTCACGAGCGGTGCCCACGGCTTCGGGTGCAGGTTACGGCGTCGCTCGCCGGCGTCGGTGTTGCAATTTCCCTCTGTTAGCAGCTAAAACAGCAGTTCCAGATGCAGGCAAACAGAAGGGGTGAAGTCTTTGTGTCCCTGTGACTTCAGGCAGGAGGCAAGCTCAGTTCAAGCCCTTGGAGATTCCCTTCTTCAAGATGACAAAGCACAGCAAAGTCTTTTCTCCTGTCCTTGGCAGAAAGCAACCACTGCAGGCCAACCCCAATCAGCAAAACAGCACAGGGGCAGTACTCCTCCTTCAGCTTCTCCGGTTCTTCTCCTTGGCAACAGGTTTCTTGATTTCCCAGAAGTGATCTAATTTCCTAGGGGTCTGGGTCCCCTTTTTATACACCTTTTCCCTTTGTTCTCTGAAGGCAGAGAGGCCTTTGCCTAGTCCAAACCAGTTCTGGTCAGTCCTGGAGCACTTTGTTTTTCTGACTCCTTCTTTCCTTTGAGAGTGAGGGGCAGAGCCATCAGACGCCCGGCAGGAGGTGGAGCCAGCATTGTGGAAGGCAGGCACAGCCCTATTCAGACCCAGGTGCAACTCCTCCCTCCACTCTGGATGCAGATCTTTCTATTCAGCCCTGTGCTGACTCACCCTGCCTCCTGGAATCCCCCAGCCCCTGTCACTCTACAAACCCAGACACACAATACACAACCTGAGCAGAGGCAGCTGGATGGTTTAGGCAAGAAAATACCTACTTTCTAAAAGTGGTATTTTCAAACAAAGAATGTTAAAACCAACTTCACTAAAAGATGTATTTTATCATTCTGAGTTCAGGCATACTAAATTCGTTTTTCTACCATGTTCTCTGGGTCAGTTAGGATTATAAGGTGTAATAATCAAAACTGCCCATTCTGGCCTATGGAGAACAGGTAGCCTTGCAATAGTGAAAACGAAAATGGCTGTAATTCACTATTAGGACATGCCACACACACCAGGGCATGTCCTACCTTATACTTACAATGCACCCTGCCCTTGGGCCTACCTTAGGGGTGTCTGATATGAAGATAAGGGAAGGTTTAGGGACTGGCAAGTGGGTGCACTTGCCAAGTCGACATGGCAGTCACAGACTGCACACAGGCTCTGCAATGGCAGGCCTGAGACACATTTTACAAGCCGCTTCTGTGGGTGGCACAACCAGTGCTGCAAGCCCACCAGCGGCATTGGATTTACAAGCCCTGGGCACACTCAGTGCACTGTACTAGGGACTGACAAGTAAACCAATCATCCAATCATGGAGTCACTAATCCATACATCAATTTATCATGGGGAGAGCATATGCACTTTAGCACTGATCAGCAGTGGTAAAGTGCCCAGAGTCATAAAACCAACAAAAACAGGTCAGAGAAAATATAGGAGGAAGGCAAAAAGTTTAGGGATGACCCTGCAAAAGGGCCAAGTCCAACACAACCCCTTCCAGCCAAAACGCAGGGGAGACCAATCACTACCCTGATGGGCTTCTCTGCTTTGGGCGATAGAACATGGACCCTGGCCCGCAACAGCAGGGGCATACTCCAGTTCTACGCCAATCTGAACCTATTTGGATCCCTCTGTCCATACTCTCAGGGCCCACCAAGCTAACCCATGGGGAACCCTTCTCCTCACCTGTGGACACCACCTGGGGAGCACCTAACCTTAACTTGCTCACAGGTGTGTCCCAACAGACAGACAGCAAGCCACAGTGGCCACTGACAGCCGTCAGTGATGAGAGCCAGGCCCCAGGATTTTCATGGCTCTCCAACCTCTGTGGTGTCAGAGAGCGGGGGGCAGTAGCCCCAGGTGCCTGGCACCCTTTGTCCACTCTCCCAACCGTCAGGTCAGGTATGACATCCTGACACTGACCCACCAGCCCCGGGCCTGTAACCGGCGGCTGGACAGGAGACTGGGGTGGGCTCTCCCACACCTGGTCCTCCTCCTTGGGGCTCTGTACCCTCCCACCTGGAGCGGTACCCCTTCTAGAATTGTCAGGGCACCTGTGGCAGGGGTCCTGCACACTCCGCCCACCAGTTCAGGGGTTCTATCCTGCAACTGGGATCCCAGCTTAGGGTCTGTACCCTTAGACTGGGCAGAGGTCAGGGGTGAGGCTGCCCTCTCCCTGCCTCCCTCAGTGGGGCCCTGCACCCTCCCACCTGGAGTGGTGCCCCCAGAAGACAAACTGGTAGGGGCATTGTTAGCATCCGCCCCTTCCTCCAGGTCAGGGGGGACACCCTGAACCTGGTCCTCCAACCCAGGGTCTGTACCCTTAGGCTGGACCTGTGCCTGGCAACCCAGGACTTCCGGGAGGGTACACCAACCCCCCCCAAGGGAAACACACTCCTCTAGAGTTGTGTAATAATCTGCCTGGCGCACCAGGACTTCCTGGGGAGCACGCATGCCCCCCAGAGGGTAACACATCTCTCATGTGTTGTGTGACAGTCCGCCTGGCGCAGATCTCCCGACCCCTGTCCATCTGACAGCGCGCGAAGATCCCCCAGGACAGAAGTGGTGTCACCATGGTCATTCACTGGTGACTCAGCCCTTCTGGCTGGTCCCTGACCCACTGGTTCTTCCACTGGGGACTCTCTCCCCCTCTCACCCCTCACTCTGGACTTCTGCACCCTCCCAAGTGGAGCGGCACTGCCAGATACCAGAAACACTGGAGCTCCATTTACAGACGCTCCAGGTTCTCTAGACACTAGGAGATCCTCCTCAACAGGCGGCCCATCAGGACAGCCTAGGCTCCCTACCTGGTGTTCCCTTAAAGAACCATCCAGGCTCTGAGACTGGGTTTCGGGCACCTTGGGACACGCAGCCCCACACTCACTCCTTCTCCACTGAGACAGGACGTGAGCCCCTACACCCCTCCCACTACACCGGGACCTAGCTGGGCTACTCTGAACCACTTCCACCACTCTGGGCTGGAAGATACCTGAGCCACTCCTCTTAGGGTCACTCCCCAATGCCTTTTCAGACCCTCTGGAAACCACCAAAAGGTCTTCCTCCCTCGTGAGCTCCCTGGGGTCAGAGAACTCACTCTCCAACAGGCGTTGGCATAGCTCTGGAAAACAGGGACTTACAATATGCTCTCCCACAATTGGATCACACAACCCCTCACAGGTGTTAACCAAGTTATCCTTCACCTCACCATCCAGTGCCTCACACATGTACCCCACACCACTCTGCTGAGATTGGCAAGACAGTATCTGACTGTCTCTGTCACTCAACCCACACTCTTCTGGGCGGTCTTCACACTCACACCCCAGGAATTCAAACATGGGGGAACCACTCTCCCTGCACCTCCCATCTAGAGTCAGTAGAGTGTCCCTCCTGCTACTAGGACCATGAATCCCTGCGTCAGTTTCCCTATTCCTCTCAGGGACACTGCGCACTACTGGAGACTACCTCATGTCCTTGAACCTCCTGGTGTATATTAACCCCCTCCAAGTCAGGCACCACATCTCTGGGTGTGTGTACTACTCCCTCAGCACTAGGTAATACAATTTTGCTGCCACCAGAGGGAGGAATCCCTAAGCCCCTGGCTTTGAACTCCAACACCCTCATCATTCTCTCATGCTCTAAAAGCATCTTCCTTTCTTCCATGGCCAACCTCTTACTTTCCAACTCCAATTTCTTATGCTCAAGGCTATCATGGCTTCCCTGTTTCAGTTTGGCCATCTCCATTTCATGCATCCTGCTTTTATCCCTGTCCTCCAGCTCCTCTGGAGACAGGCCCTTGAGAAACACTGCTGCCCTCCCTGGAAGGCACTCTCCTCCCAGGTAAGCCCAATGGCCCCTCAAGCTGCTCATCTAAATTCTCTGCCTCCTCCACAGGCTCCTCGGACTGCCCACTGGCATTCCGTGCTTCCAACCAGGCCCTTAGCGCCTTGTGAAACTCCTCCTTCCTGGTGAGGCCTCTCATAGAGATTTTAAACTTTTGCAAACAGCTTTGAGTTCTGTCACAGTGTAGGTATCAACCCTATCTTCTTCAAATTCAATATCTGCAGGTGCAATGGATCCTTTTTGCTCATGGTGAAAATTGGCAGTTCTCAACAAAAATAAAGGTTCCAAGGAAAAAAAGTCCTATCAAAAGGTATGTGGTCGCGTATTGGTCTGCACTCACTAGTAGTGTACACCAATCACTGTATATGAATCACAAATGCAAGTCCAAATCCTCACCGCTGACCACCAATGTTAGAACTGGGGTCTCTAGTTGGCAATGGCTTGCACCTTTGTCCAAATAGGGACCCTTGCTTCTAGTCAGGATAAGGGGGATACACTCCTAAAATAACCCCTGCTCACCCCCTGGTAGCTTGGCACGAGCAGACAGGCTTATCTCAGAGGCAGTGTGTAAAGCATTTGTGACCACATACAGTAATACAGTGAAAACACTACAGATGGACACCACACAGGTTGTTTATGTAAAAATAAGTAATCTTTATATAGACTTATCACAAGACCCAATAGCAAAAATCCACAATACTGTACTCAAAAATAGACTTAAAATGATAGAGACAGTTCACGTTATCTTCAAAAATAGGATAGTCAATCAAATAAAGCTTGTAGCAACAAATAACTCCACTTGGAGTTATCACGACGTCGTGACCGGTGGAAATCCCAAAGTACGGCGCCGACCGCGAGGTGCGCGGCGTCGGGCCTGGAGTCGAGCAGACCCACAAAGAACAGTACCTGGAATTCGATGAAAACAAAGACGGTGCACGGCGTCGGGAGGTGATGCTTCGTTGGCGCCGGCGGCGCCGGTTCCTTACGACCCCAGGGAGGTGATGTCTCGGTTCCTTACTGCAGCGCAGGGAGGTGAGGCGTCGGTTCCTTACTGTGTCGGGGAGGTGACGTCACGGATGGCGGCGAGGCGTCGGTTCCTTACGATGGTACGGCGTCGATGGATTCGGGGTCACCCACGTCGAGGATCGGCTCCGCGATGATGAAGCCCTGGCGTCGGTGAAGTCGGGGCTGCGGTGCGAGTCGGGACGGTGCGTCGTGAGCGTCACGAGCGGTGTCCTCGGCTCCGGTGCAGGCAGCGGCCTCGATGACGGCTCGGAGTCGATGTCGCACGGCGTCGGCAGGCGTCGGGCCTACGGTGCAAGTCGGGGCGGTGCGTCGTGCTCTTCACGAGCGGTGCCCACGGCTCGGTGCAGGTTACGGCGTCGCTCGCCGGCGTCGGTGTTGCAATTTCCCTCTGTTAGCAGCTAAAACAGCAGTTCCAGATGCAGGCAAACAGAAGGGTGAAGTCTTTGTGTCCCTGTGACTTCAGGCAGGAGGCAAGCTCAGTTCAAGCCCTTGGAGATTCCCTTCTTCAAGATGACAAAGCACAGCAAAGTCTTTTCTCCTGTCCTTGGCAGAAAGCAACCACTGCAGGCCAACCCCAATCAGCAAAACAGCACAGGGGCAGTACTCCTCCTTCAGCTTCTCCGGTTCTTCTCCTTGGCAACAGGTTTCTTGATTTCCCAGAAGTGATCTAATTTCCTAGGGGTCTGGGTCCCCTTTTTATACACCTTTTCCCTTTGTTCTCTGAAGGCAGAGAGGCCTTTGCCTAGTCCAAACCAGTTCTGGTCAGTCCTGGAGCACTTTGTTTTTCTGACTCCTTCTTTCCTTTGAGAGTGAGGGGCAGAGCCATCAGGACGCCCGGCAGGAGGTGGAGCCAGCATTGTGGAAGGCAGGCACAGCCCTATTCAGACCCAGGTGCAACTCCTCCCTCCACTCTGGATGCAGATCTTTCTATTCAGCCCTGTGCTGACTCACCCTGCCTCCTGGAATCCCCCAGCCCCTGTCACTCACAAACCCAGACACACAATACACAACCTGAGCAGAGGCAGCTGGATGGTTTAGGCAAGAAAATACCTACTTTCTAAAAGTGGTATTTTCAAACAAAGAATGTTAAAACCAACTTCACTAAAAGATGTATTTTATCATTCTGAGTTCAGGCATACTAAATTCGTTTTTCTACCATGTTCTCTGGGTCAGTTAGGATTATAAGGTGTAATAATCAAAACTGCCCATTCTGGCCTATGGAGAACAGGTAGCCTTGCAATAGTGAAAACGAAAATGGCTGTAATTCACTATTAGGACATGCCACACACACCAGGGCATGTCCTACCTTATACTTACAATGCACCCTGCCCTTGGGCCTACCTTAGGGGTGTCTGATATGAAGATAAGGGAAGGTTTAGGGACTGGCAAGTGGGTGCACTTGCCAAGTCGACATGGCAGTCACAGACTGCACACAGGCTCTGCAATGGCAGGCCTGAGACACATTTTACAAGCCGCTTCTGTGGGTGGCACAACCAGTGCTGCAAGCCCACCAGCGGCATTGGATTTACAAGCCCTGGGCACACTCAGTGCACTGTACTAGGGACTGACAAGTAAACCAATCATCCAATCATGGAGTCACTAATCCATACATCGATTTATCATGGGGAGAGCATATGCACTTTAGCACTGATCAGCAGTGGTAAAGTGCCCAGAATCATAAAACCAACAAAAACAGGTCAGAGAAAATATAGGAGGAAGGCAAAAAGTTTAGGGATGACCCTGCAAAAAGGGCCAAGTCCAACACCCACATTTTGGAGGAAACCTGGGCAAGCTACCTAAACTCCCACTTTAACAGTCAAAGCAATAGTCTGCCCAAACTGGAGCAGAGTAGAGCAGACTCGGACGGACATTATACCAACACCGGAAGAAAGGAAGGAGGCATCAATAATCTCCCTGACTGCTCCGCTGCTACCCGACCAATGGTAAGTGGCACATCCAAATCTCCTGTTTTAATCCATCATCAGGAGGAAAGGTCAATCGGCACTGAGCTTCTAACAATCATGAAACAGATCAGGAAGGGAAGAAAGGAAGGAGCGCCGGGCCGAATGGAATCCCGCCTGCAGTGTTTAAACAAAGGCCGGAAGAATGGGCAAAAATACTCCATCCACTATTTCTGGAAGTAAGACGACTGGGCACCATTCCAGATTCCTGGAAAGGTTCTACGATTATTCCGATCCACAAAAGCGGCAGCAAGGCCTTGCCAGCCAATTATCGGTTAGTAGCACTGATCGATAATGAGGCCAAATATTTTGCGGGAACACTGCTAGACGAACTAACAACCTGGGCAGAAAATAATGAAATAATCCCGCTAAATCAGACAGGCTTCCGAAAAAACTCTGGCACAATAACCAACATCCTGGCAATCTCGTTAATAATGGACACAACAAAATTGAGGAAAACACAGCTGCATGTCTGTTTTATTGATTTCAGCGCCGCATTTGACAACGTGGAGAGGTCTAAACTGTGGAATAAGCTAGCCAGATGGGGCATTCCAAACACTCTTTTATCAATGATAATGCTTCTACACACCGATACCTGGGTACAGGTGAAATTAGGATCAGGGTCTCATCTATCAAGAAAAGTAAAAACAATGAAAGGACTTAAACAGGGCTGCGTGGTGGCCCCTATTTTATTTAACTTATTCATGGCAGACTTACCACAGACACTTAACTCCTGTAACTCCCATGCACCCAGACTGGGGGTACCAGCTTGTCCAACTTACTATACGCGGACGACGTGAGTCCTGCTTAGCCATACGGTAGTTGGCTTGCAACATCTTCTCAACGGTCTGCAGGTCTACGCAGAAGAAAATAGCCTGACAATAAACTTAAATAAAACCAGGACCATGACAATTAACAGCAAACGAAGAAAGAGGTACCTATGGCACCTGGGCGGCACTCATATTGAATCAGCGGAGACTTATAAGTATCTGGGTGTCTACTTAGACAAAGAAGGATCATTTACCCGCCAACAAGAAGAGATCAAAAGGAAAGGGATGATCCTTGCCTTAACCTTGAAAAGTTTAACAGCCAAACTATTGGGCCCTACGCTGAGCCCTCTTTTAATGGTAGCACGGGCTAAAATTCTACCTACAATCACCTACGGTAGTGAAGCTCTGCGAGGGAGAGATACCAATCTTTTGGATAAAACACTTGTAAAAGCTTACAGAACGATGTTTAGCCTCCCGAACTATACCTCCCAGGCGCAAATTAGACTGGAGTTTGGCCTGTTAAAGCAAACCTGGGCCAGATATGGAGCATACATCAACTGTTGGAATAAAATCAGAACATCAACCCCTAACTCATTAAACTACCTTCTGTGGCAAGATCTTCAACAGAGGGAGAATTCACCCGCAAGACTGTGGGGCCGATTCCGATCTCGGCCGGTAGGGCACCGAATCGGATTCGGCTTAACCGGATCCGATTCGGAGCCCTATTTCCCGACCGAGTCGTACGTGCGTCCGGGCGAGCGAGTACGATGCGTGCGCTCGCGAAATCTCCGACCGACTCGTTTGCAGGACCCGACCGCTCCGACCGACTCGCACGGGGACGACGCGCACCTCGCAATGGAGACGTTCCCCGGCCGGGTAAGTACGATGCGCACCTCAACCGCTCTGACCGACTCGCGCAGCCCGGCTCCAAGGAGCTGTCGGAGCCGCACTTTGGGGGTCCGTGTCGGACCCCCTGGAAGCGTAGGCGTGCGAGTCGCACACAGGGGGGACCCATGGGTCCCCCCTACACGTGCATGTACGGTGCGACCCGCATCGACGCGAACACGGTGTAGGGGCGCCCTTGTTCGCGTCGTGCCTATTGAGTCAATGGGAGCCCGTGTACGCGTCGTACGACTGGCTCCCATTGACTTCAATGGGAGTCCGACCGAATCGAGTCCGATAGCATACGTGCGCATCGTACTCGTTCGGTCGGACTGCTAGGGTCCGATTCGGTCGGAAATCTCTCCGGGTCCGGCTCGGTCGGGGAGATTTCCGGCCTGAATCGGAATCGGCCCCTGTATCTTCAGGAGGCACTGGCAAACACAGGCTTATCGCCCTTATGGAATACACAGTGCCATCATTCAACTCTGAAGAAATTAGTCTGGAAGTCGCTGAAAAAACAGTCACTGGTGGAGGATAAAGCTGCTTTTTCAGCCAGAGCGCATGCCTGGATGACGCTGAATTCTTACAAGATTTTAGCCCCGCAACAATATTTTAATCTGGGCTATCCAAAAGCACAGAAATTAAAATTCCAAAAGCTACGACTCGGAGTGATACCATGCACCCAGCATCTTCCACCATGGAAAAGGGTGCAGACTTTTACAGTATGCAGTTTGTGCAAAAACGGCCAGGGTGACATCATCCATACCATCTGTTCTTGCAAAGCAATGCTTCAAGAAAGGAGGCAACTGCTAAAAATCCCCTTTAATCAAAGGGGAATTCGGACAAGGAGGCAAGCAGTTTTGGCTTGCTTCGACCCAACATCACCTCAACTGAATTCCAGACTAGTTAGATTTCTGGAAGCGGCCAGAGCAAAAATGCCAAACTGTCACTAAAGCTTTTTGGGGAAAAGGAGACTTTGGATTATTAATTTTCTCAGGGGGAGTAACAACCGCCGCACTGACTGGTCAACTTATACTGGTTGTTCTTGAATGTTTAAATCTGAATTTTTTTACTTTTAAGCAACAGAAGTGCTTTATATTTTAATTGCGATGAAACTTTTATTATTGTGAATTAATATTTTAGATATGGTTTCATTCTTAGCACGCATTGCAATGGTTTTAAGTAACTCTGCAAAATAAATACTTACTTACTTACACTTTTCTATCTCCGAAAGCTCAAGAAAGCAATAAATAAAACACTACGCAGACTTAGGCATACAAGACAAGATCCTATTATTCAAAAGGAGCTAATGCAATTAAAAGCAAAAAAGAAACAAGCAATCTGGCAGGCGAAAAGGGAATCAGATGAAAATCTGTGGGCTAGACTACTGTACGATTCAAAGTCGAACAATAGCTCAAGATTCTGGTGCACAATAAACAGTCTAAACAACCCGAACGTACAAAGAATTAACTCACACCTGACAGAGGAAGCTTTGGCCTCACACCTGCTGCCTCATTTTAATTCATCACAGAAGCAAGACTCCTGCTACATCTCTGAAGCAACTCTATCCGATCCAACAGTCCCAGTAGTAAACGATCATCTTTCATTTACAACTCATCAGATCAAGAACAGGATAGCCAAAGGCAAGCTGGAGGGCGCACCAGGCCCTAACGGGATTCCGCCTATGCTATTCAAAAAAGATCCGGAATACCGGGCTCCCGCATTACTACCGCTGTTCGCACATGTCTCAGGAGGGGACAATAGCCCGAACTCCTGGAGAGGGTCCATTATATCCCCAATATACAAGAAAGGGGACAAGAACATAGCAAACAGCTACAGGCTTGTAGCCTTAATTGACATCGAGGCCAAATACTATGCTGGCCTCCTTCTGGATGACCTCACCGCCTGGGCAAAAGAAAAATCAATTATCCCCATCAATCAAATGGGTTTTTGCAAGGGCATGGGAACAACGAACATACTTGCCCAGTCCCTACTGGCGCCAAATCAGCAAAATACCCTCTCTTTCTGTGTTTTATCGACTATTCATCAGCCTTCCATAAAATTGACAGGAATAAACTTTGGCACAAACTTGAGGAAACGAAAATACCATCTGCCCTTTTAAACCAGCTAATACTTCTACACACCAAGATGTGGGTCCAAGTAAAGCTAGGAGATGGAAATTTCCTGTCCAGAAAAATTCCAACAACCATGGGGCTTAAACAGGGGTCTGTGCTGGCCCCAACGCTCTTCAACTTGTATATGGCTGACCTATCGACAGAACTGGACATTTGCAATTCACATGCGCCAAGGATTGGAAGGTTCATACTTTCCAACCTGCTGTACGCAGATGACCTCGTGCTGATTAGCTGAACCCCCATCGCTCTTCAACACCTACTAGGCACAACCAGTAGATACTCAGTAACCAACGGTCTAACCATCAACTATGATAAAACAAAGGTAATGCAATTACATCCAAAAAAGACAACCTCCAATTATTGCTGGCATTTGGCAGACACAACAATATAAGTAGTTGAAGAATATAAGTACTTGGGAGTGAAAATAGATAACAAAGGCACATTTAATACACAATAAGAGGCCATCAATAGAAGAGACAACTCAATTGCGGCAGCTTTAAAATCCATTAAACACAAAACTGTCTGCCCAAGCTTTATCCCACTGCTACAAGTGTGGCAAGCAAAGCTCATTCCAGCTATAACTTATGGGAGCGAGAGCCTGAGGGGAAGAGATGCGGCCATTTTAGACAGAATTGTCTCAATAACGGCTAGGATGATTTTTAATCTACCCAAGTATGTCTCGCCAGCCCAAATAAGGCTGGAATTTGGCCTGCAGACGCAAGAATTAGCCCGCAAAGTAGCCTACGTCAAGTGCTGGCACAAGATTAAAAAGGCTGAAGCAGGAGCACTGAACTCCCATCTATGGAATGAAATTCACTTATTAAAGAAGGAATGCGCAGCTATGAGCTACCTGACAGCATCAATAGACCGCCTGGGCCTTGAGGATCTCTGGGCGGCCTCAGGGACCCATACATTTTTTAAACAACTTGTAAACAAGACTGTGAAAAGACTATCCCTAGTAGAAGATAAGGCGGCACTGACAGATAGGGCCCATGGAATGGTTCGTTGTGCATAGCTACGTTAAGTTTTCTCTGCAATCTTATCTAGGCGTGTGACTCAACAGGAGAAAGAAAGAAAAATACCTTCATTTTCGTATGGGCATTCTACTATCCCTGCTGCATCTTCCCCCCTGGAAACGATCTCCGGCTCAGACTACATGCCGCTTATGTGGGGAAGTCGACGAGAGTGTATTATACTTCTTGTGTATCTGCAGAGATCTACAAGCGGAATGGCGGCAGCTACTGAAGCCCATTTTTTTAAGCAGGGGGATAAGAACCTGCAGACAAGCAGTGAAAGCACGCCTCGGAGGTCAGATCACATACCTGCTTTAAGTGCGGTGCACCACATGCTGATTTCGCCCATCTAGTCTGGAACTGTGTTAAAATTGGGAGCTTCTGGAGAGAGGTGTACAGTGCAATAGCAAAAACGATAAACTTGGAGGTGGAGCCTACACCTGAGACCACACTTTTGGGCTATGTGTTTGGTTTTCCAAAGGGGGTACGTAAATCCACAGCCATTGCTCTGCTGCTCGCGAAGAGGGAGATAGCTCTTAAATGGGGCTGCAGAGCCTCCCCTACAGTAAAAGCCTGGCATAACAGCCTAACATATTTC
This sequence comes from Calotriton arnoldi, assembly GCA_963921515.1. Classification (NCBI taxonomy): domain Eukaryota; kingdom Metazoa; phylum Chordata; class Amphibia; order Caudata; family Salamandridae; genus Calotriton; species Calotriton arnoldi. Next base: position 3,168,558 of record CAWUFW010000483.1, on the reverse strand, counting down.
AACACGAACAGTGAACTCTATGCTGTCACCCAGCCTCTGGCATCCTGGCCAAAAGATATTTGGGGGCCCCTAAAGAGCTACTTGCTCGAAGTTAGTGCACCCCTCTCTTCACAACAACCGGCTGGGATTGTCCCCACCAGATGGGGTAAAATAACCCTTGTCATACTTTTCAAAATTATGTTAGTTGAATTGGAGCGGAGAGATTGTGATCCACTGGGGGAAGGTTTTAACCAGGGCGGGGGTTGATGATTGCAATTATAAAATACAAGATGTTGTTGTAGGGATTCTGCACATACACAGAGCTATGCACAGGATAATAGGACCTCGGAGTATAGTGGTGAGCCAACCATGCCCCTTAGTACCCACAATCCCAATCCGACTAGCTTTAGCGTCTCATTCGCAGCGCCACTACCAATGATTAGACAACCCAGAACACGGTCTCTCTCAGGACTCGCGGGAGCAAGAACACTCTTTCATCACTCACTCATACTTGTCCACAACGTGCGTAATAAGAGACACTGTATAGTTTAAAATGTTTATTTCAACTATCGTGCTCTAAGATACAGTACACGTGCCAGTACTATCAGCATAATGCATAATGATAAAATAATAAGCATGGTTACAATTCCATAGAATACAAACGGGGACAGCATTTTATAAAGACAGTGGATATAGGGCTAAATGGCCTTACCACCCTCCCCGTGCTAATAACTAGTTTATTATAAAAATAGAAGACCTCTGGGCTTGGTCGGGCAGACCCTCATACCTCAATATCGAGATGCAAGGTTTACATCATCAGACAAGCACAGCTCTTCTCCCTGGAAAGGTTTTTCTCCAAGTGTCACAAACAGCGAGAGCACAATATTAAAAGCACACGAATTTCTCCAGTGCAGCTGTATTTTGTGTTATGTCTAAGTGCGAGGGGCTGACCAGATCAGCAAGAACAAGGGACGTTGTTTTTTGACCTTGTACATGATGTGCAGACGAAACCCACAGGGAACAGGAGAAAAGGTGAAAGGCAGACAGTTCTAAAATAGCCGGGCACAAGCAGAGGCTGGAAAACAAAGTCACAAAGTAACGTGTGCAAAAAGGCATCATGGGAGCCAGGCCTAAGTTAACTTAGCAATGTAGGCAATGAGGCCACAAACCACACTACACCCTCCCCTGGTCAGGCCATAGGCCAAGACATAGGACGAAAACAGAGTTCAAATAGATGGAGCAGAATGTAAACGTCTATTTGTGAACAGTCCTTAAGGACGGACGGTAAAGGAATAAAAAATTCAGTCAAAAAAAAAATTCAGTGAGGCAGGACGCAGTAAGCGACGTTCCCTAATCCAATAGAGTGTAAGTGCAGAAAAACGCCACACCTTCCAAGAGGACATCGTTGGAATCGTCTGAAAAAAGAGACGTCATCCAGTTCAACAAATCAAAACTGCATTCATGTTCCTCATAATAGGGAGCAGTGATCAGCATTGCGGGACAACTTGCGTGATACTCAATATAACTTCGTTGTAGGAGATTCTGAGCAGCCGCCCAGAAATCCCATAGCGCCAAAACTCCAAGTGCAGCCGCATGCGCCATCAATCCAGTGCCGGAACATTCCCGTTCATGGGCCACTAAGGGGCCCACTAACTGGCCAAAATCCGGGTCCGACTGAGACGCATTGGAGAGGCAAAGATCCAAGGACCAAGAGAAAGGACATCTTAAGCAAGACATCACAGGTTGCACGCAAGTGAAATAGGCAAAGCGAAAAGAAAGTTTATATGACACACTGAGTGTCGCCAATGGTAGGATGCCGAAGCTGAGGAGCATTCGTTCATGAAGCATCCGGAGCCGACCGTGGTCGAGCAGGCCCCCAGAAAGTGCCGCCATTGCGCAGCAAACAAATTAAGAGTAGTATTCCAGCAGCTAACGCTAGGATCAACGGAAAGCCGCCAAAGACGCTGGAAAAAATAGAATGAATAAAAGCCGGTATTACACCAAATATAGCTTGAAAGGAGGTAACAAGGCCAGAGCCCACAACTTTAAAAAAGTGCACAAGACCTTCGGTGCGAGATGCAATGAAAACGCGGTGAATCAGCTCACCGAAATGTTGTGGGAGGTTTGTGTTCAAAAGGGCCTGTAACTCACTGTGGGTACTAGCCACCTGGAGGATAAATGTCTCCAGTGCGGATGTGAGCATAACCTCCTGATTCAATAATAGCGCCTTTATTCTGCTCAATTTATTGAAATCCGCCTTCAACGTTGGAATGGAAGGCCAAATGGAACTATCTATGATGTCGTGCGGGGGAGGAAAAAGCACATTCTTGCAGCAGACAACCCTGTGGGAATCTGTTACAATATATGGTATGCCGGCCAGCATGCCACAGCAGTCCTGATTATTCAGAAGGAGATAGCTACCATTTGCAAGCACAGTGAAAGTAGGGGATATAGCAGGAGTAGGAATGCCCTTTAAAACACAAGCAAGGTTCGGAGCCGAAACGTTACAAGCCCCGTGCAATTTAATGTTTTTACAAATTAGGGAATGACCCACTGCAGAATCGCAAGACTCTCCAGTGAGAAAAACCTCCTTTCCGTCCCTAATGCACCTGTACATGAAAGGCAGGGACCAAAGTTCATGCAAGAAGGCACTGCCTAAAGGCTGAAAACGGCCAACAGGATAATGTGTCATGCAGGAACTGAACTCAAATAAAGAAAAAGGCAAAGCGATAACCCCGTGTACTAGCCACACAGCAGAATCCAATTCTGCCACAGAGAATGGTAAGGGCTCTATTTTTTCGATATGTATTAGTGTGTATGTTGCATCTTTCATGGACATGAATTGCTGTTTCTCAGTTAAATTAAACGGCAAGAATAAGGCAGATGTGTTCAAAAATGCCAAGGAACTTTACCCATTTTAAGTGTTTGCAAAGTCCATGGAAACTGCATCACGGAACGCAATTGATTCTGACCATGATATAACACAGAAACATCATCTTGTACAATATCAACAACAGAGGAAACAATATTCTCTAATGTGTAAATGCGGGACGACAGGGTATTAATACTATTGTCAACAACAGCAAGCACTTTTTCTAGATTTGCTAGATCTATTTCCCGAAGACGGGAAGCAGCTTTAATTTGCTAAAGCTTCCAGAGTTCATTATAAGTTTCATAAATGAACCTCTTAGGTCGAGGACCACGAGGTCCCAGAATAAAATCGGACAGATCAATGTTGCCTGATAAGAGGGATAAATGTTGTTTCACAGAATCTAAGGAAGAGTGCTGCAACCACTGTTTACACAATTTACCAACAGAATATGTTGTAACAGTACGAGAGTCAGAAAACCTAGGGTCTGGCCTATCCTGTTTGTAACCAGGAGCTGAGTCATGAAAACGCAGTTGGCAGGCATTCGCTGCCGTTGGCCAAGCCAACCAGGGCGACTGAACAAACGTAGAGACATTAAACGAATTGTTCTGAAACAAAGCCTGCAATTCGGCAAAGGAAATATTGAAGTGCAAGCTTTCGTTGGGAGTAGAGGACAATACAGGAATGGAAGGAGCATTTAATTGTTTGGAAGTAGCCAAATCCCAACATGTTGTTTGATAGATTGTATGATTTAAAAACAAAATTTGGGCCGGGATGAGGCAAGCACGGTGCAAGGCTTCTGTGCCTTGTACCTGCCATAATTTGGAGCCCCAAATAGATTTCAAGTCAATGGTGTCCCGCCAATGTTCATACCCACCCACAGCTAAGGCGTTCAAAAAGGAACCCGAATACAGTAACTTGGTGTGGGTCAACATGATCTTCTGTGTAGATGAAGTGTTCAATTTAAAATAATAGGACCCAGGGTTCGATCTATCAAAGTCTGTAAAATAAGTAAACTTATTTCTAAGAGTCTGGGAGCTTCCTGGCAAAGGGGTCGGACAATGTTCCCATTTGGTGTAATTAAAAGGACCCCGAAAGGTACTTGGTTTATGGAGAAAGTGGTTGCCCCAATGCTGGTAACAATATAAATCGGCATAACTTGCAGAATTCATGTACAAATCTTCAGCATTAAAAGCAGCATAATATTTCAAATCAGTAAATAACGATTCAACTGCATGCACATCCCAATCGTCAGAATGAATATTAACGACATCACCCATTGAAACACGGAGGACATTTGGTACATTAATAATCTCGGTTGGTCCATGAATTTGGAAATTTACTGCATCCCATACGATGCCATCAGCGACTGGGAAAGCTGAAATGTTCACAAATGTGTGGTCACGCTTCATGATGTGAGATGAAGAATGCGGAGCCAAAGTTCCAGCGACACAGTTCACTGCAGAGCGTTCCGGTAAATAGTGACCATTGATGAGTAGAAAAAAAACTGTGACAAAGCCAATGGACATGAACAGAAAAATCAGGAATAGTACCAACCAGATGTAGGTCCATGGTGAGATCAAAAAATTGTCTCTGAACCAGGATACAAAAATACTGAATCTGGACGGGATAAGTGCTGAGGTGGAATCCGAGTCAAAGGAATAACGGGTTGGGCTCAGTGGCGTTGTTGGTAGATGAGCCACCGACTCGGTGGTGGGGTAGGTATACTCGGTCTCCTCGTTGCAGGGGGAATCCGGGTAGTCGAGCAGGCGATCAGGCAAATCTACCATCTCGATGGCAACATCAGTGACCGTGTGTGCTGGAGGGCCACAAACATTTGTCCGGGAAATGACTGGACAAGAGACCGCTGGTGTTACACTATTCAGGATCGGCCAGATGTTGTAGCTTGACATTGTCCACTGAGATGTATCTGTTGTCCTTGCGACCAGGAAGCGGTGGTAAGATGACAGTACGAGTACCCTTCAAGCCAAGGACTGGAACAGGTGCACGATAAGAGGGGCCAAATTCTTTTTTATTCTTCACCTTCTCTCGGACCAGTTCTCCAATCTTCGGAAGCCAGCCGGCAAGCGGAATCTGCAGCACTGCGTCAGTGGCTGAAGGCAAGTGTTCGTTAGCAAGTTTGTCACAAGCTCCTTGTAGGTCCTGTAACATAGTAGAATGATTATCTACGTCAAAGATTGCGGATTGCGCCGCCATGTCTAGACCATCAAGGTCGGGCACAAACATTCGTATGCCAAAGAGCATTTCGTATGGGGTCCGCCCACCCAGAGGTCTTCTAGGGAGATTATTAAGTGCACGTTGTACGGTATACAAGTGGGCCAGCCAGTTCCTGCCAGTACCTAAGACCCTAGCTGTCAAGGATTGCTTTAAGTCACGGTTCATTCGTTCAACAATCGAATTGCCCTCAGGCCGATATGGAGACGAAAATTTCACCTGCACCCCCAGTGACCCCATTGCGTCCTTGTACGACTTAGAGGCGAACGCTGGACCTTGGTCAGAATGGAAGGTGCCACAGGCAAAAATTCCCACAAAGACACGCAAATCCCTTATGACATTTCGAGCGTCAGCACTCCGTTGTGGCCAAACCCAGATGAAACGTGTGCACGAATCCACTGCAACTAAGATGTACTTATACGCAGTGTCAGAAGAAAATGGACCGCAGTGATCCAGGTAAACACACCCAAAAGGTCTGTTAGAAATGCAGAGCGGGGTTTGTGGTGGTCGTGTAACCGTTGAAGGCTTAATTTGCTGACAAGCTTCACAAGAAAGCACATAAGTACGGCTCTGTTTATATAAACCACGCCACCAGTAACGCTGCTGCAATATGGAAACAGTCGCAGAGACGCCAGCATGGGCCGAAGCCAAGCCTTCGTGTGCGGCCGTTATCAAGGAAGGTCTGCGGTCCGCGTTGGGAATCAGCCCATCACCAACATCTGGAATTCTTACGTAAGGAGCCTGTACGGGACCTAATTGATAAGAGTACTTGGAAGGGAAACCCCGTGGGTAATTAGCACCTTCCTTTGTCACAGCAATTGCTGCCAAAATATCATTATCTATTTTAGTCATGGATCTTGTAACTGCTGCTACTGAGCATGTGGCTACTGCTGATTTGGCAGCTTCATCTGCCAAACCGTTACCAACAGCGTGTGCGCCCACGCGCTGGTGGCCAAGGGTGTGAATCACCTGTGTGAGAGGCAGACGTTGTTTAAGATCGGCCACTCGAACCCAAAGCATTTTATGCTTAATTGTGCTGCCTTTAGCATCTCTATAGTCATTTTGTGACCAAAAGAATAGGTTGTCATTGAAAGACTGAACACAGTAGTAAGAATCGCATACATTAAGGGTCGTCACGTCTGGATTAGTGAACTCAAGCGCGAGCATCAAAGCACGCAGCTCGGCCAATTGTGCAGTACTGTCTCCTAGTGCCTGAGTGTGCACTACAGTCGATTTGAACTCACCGTTCACTATGGTACCTGCAACAATAGCACATGCTGCGGAATAAGCATGCTTGAAACCCGTGGCCGGTTGTGCCGAACCATCGGTATATATAATACATTCGTACTCCTCAAGCGGTAGCAAAGACAGAGGAGGAGGATGAACAAATTCATACCGTAAAAACTCCTGTGTCTGAAGAGAGGAATCAAAGATAAAAGTGACATCCGGGGACGTCAGAGATGTAGCCCATTGTATCCAATGGGGGTGCAATGCCTTAGAGTTCGGTACACTTGCCTTCGTCACTGCCTCAAGGGCAGGATATGGTGTTACCACCAAAATGCGTTTTCCCTGTGCCAGTGCGCGTTCCTTTAGAATCGCCATTTGCACTGCAGTCAAAACTTTTTCCACAGAGGAAAAGCGCATTTCTGCGGAAGTGTAAAGATGTGACTTGTATGCAATCGGTACTGTGTCACCTTCGTTAAAGGTTAAGTACGTGAAACCCACTGCCCCTGGTACGATTCTAATCACCAGGTTTGTGTGGTTGTCACGAGTCAACAAGAATTTAGATTCTAGTAGATCTGACTGCAAAGATTGCAGTATAGAGGAATGCTCGGGAAGCCAGCATGACTTCGAAAAGTTAGGTTGTATCAAGGCATAAAGAGGCTTGATACGCTGGGCATATTCGGGAATGTAAGTACGCCCGAAGTTAAGAAAACCCAGTAAAGACTGAAGCTTCTTCAGTGTAGTTGGAGGGCACAAAAGTGCGCACTTCTCCAAGAAATGGGGGGCTCAGCCCTTACCTTCATTGTTGAGCTCATAGCCCAAAAACAAAACGGTATATTCAGCAATGTGAGATTTGGCAAAATTAAATTTGTATCCTAAGACCGCAAATTCAAGAATAATGCGGTTCACTCGGGAAAGATGCGGCCATAATTCGTCGTCTGTCAGATAGATATTGTCGACGTACGAACACGCATCTGGGTCTATGCTGTCCAACAGAGAGACAACACGGGCGGCGAATACACCCGGACTGTTTTTGTAGCCCATGGGTAAACGCCGGAATTTGAATTGTTTACCACCGGAAGTGAAAGCGCTCCATTGGCTACACTCCGGGGACAAGTTGTGCGTGTAAAATCCATTGGATAGGTCAAGTGTCGTTTTATATTTTTTACGAACAAGACTGTCTACAAGCGCAGAACTGTGGGTATTTTGCACCGCAAATGTCCGACAATGAGAGTTCGAATGTCGGTAATCCAAAACTAGGCGGTACGAACCATCGGGTTTAGAAACCGCGAAAAGGGGATTATTCATTGGTGATACGCATGTTTCAATTACACCTTAATATTCTAACTGTGTCAGAATGTCGGAAACGGGACCTTTTGCTTCCCACTTGATGGGATATTGGGGTTGTGGCTGTGGCAGCGACCGCAAGGGAATATCATGGGGGGGAGAGTCCTCATCCCAGCCAACGTGATTATGGTATAGCGCCGGAGCCAGGGCCCCAGCCCACTCAGCTGCGAGAGCCTCCGCTTTGTCCTTGGGGACATGACGAGAAAAGCTCAGAAGGATTACCTCCTCCCCTCTACGAGCAGCAAGTACGAATGGGAGTGGCCAATCCGCCTCCGCTAACAAAATGTCATATGAAGAGGTCAGATTTTCCCAAAAAATCCCTTTAATAACACGCTCAATGTCACCTTCAATTTGAATGACAATATTATATAGTCTGTCAGGGGGTGCCACTCGGGTGTCAGCTGTCTCGACAGTAATGAATGTGTCAGTTGCTGTCGCCTCCACATGAGGACGTAGTGCCTCCTGGTAACTTCCGCTGCGCTGTCTAGGAGCGTCACCGCCCACGTCCAATTCAGGAGTCTCGTTCTCACCGTCTGTGGCATACCTCGCTGTTAAAGCTGCAACTTTCTTCTTCTGAAACTGTGGGCGAGAACGTGGAAATTCTTCTGGTTTCCCACGGACCTGTGGTCGAGGCTGGTCTCGTCCCTGTGGAGCCTCACGACCCCTTCCTCTATCCTGGCGATCTCCTCCACCAGTCTGGGAGTTCGATGGTGCCTGTGAAGAACGAGGAGAACGCGGATCAGGGACTTGAAATCTCTCTGGAGATTTAATTCTTGCTCTGTCGCGCAAATCATAAGTGCGTTCAGAAGAGACGGAAACCGGGGAGCCGCCTCGCGACCCTGGTTTCTTCTGTTGCTTACCCTGTTTTTCAACCTCCAGCTCTTTTTAGTAAAGAACTGTTTCTCATCTTTCTCAGATTGAGTTTTTGGTTGTGGTTGCGATTGTGTTTGCGTTTTAGCAAAAGGCTTAACTCCCAGGCTATTGCGGCCAATGGTTTTATAAGCCTGTGCAATAATGTTCGGTAATTCGCACGGCTTGTCCGGTTCTGGGATCAAAGCCAAAGCATTAGCTACTTGAAAGTTAACTGCATCGCCCTTGACATTCGCAAGGATCAAATCAGCCACTACATCGAACACTCCCAACATTCTCATCCCCAATTCCACAGCCGCTTCAGGGCCATGCTCATCCTGTACTCGTTTAATTACAGAGGGGAGAACTGTCATGGAAGGAGTGCCGAAACACTTTGCATATACTGCTGCGAATACCTTACCCCAGTTGTTGCATTCTGCCAACTCGGGGATCTAGTCTTTTGGCAAACTAATCGTCAAAATCCTGTGTTTTTCCACAGGAGAAGTATTTGGAAAAACTGCCTCCAGCTGGTCAAATTTTTCTGCAAGCCAATAAGGTAAATCATCCTTATTTTGTGGGTGCTTGCCCATCACCGAATTAACCATGACGGGACTTATGGTTACACCGCCCGGTCCAGCTGGATGCGCTGCAACTCCAGGAGGGACTCCCTGGACGTTGCCCGTAACATACTGTACTAAAGCTCTGTGCACACGTATCAAAGACGTATGCAATTCACGCAGTTCAGCAACCGCAAGCGTCATATAACGCGGATGTGGGGTATACCCGGCCAAGACTGGCCAAGTGGCCCCTTCAATCGATAAGGGGCCTAAACGAATCGGGGTAACCGGTTGTGGGAGGGCGCCATTAAACCAAACACGGTGTTGCCATGCCGTGAGCGGTACTTCAAGAGTCCGATAAGGCCTATAGAGATTAGGAAGAGCGGTGGCTGTATATTCATGGAATACATTATCAGTCCCATCCACCGCCGGGAAGGTGACCCAAGAGTAAAACACCTCAAAGTGGTAAGCAGGATCCGCTTGTACCACAAAGATCAGATCGACACCCGCGTCAGGCACTCCATACGCTGTCAAATGAGCCCGGATCGCTGCGCGACTATGTGCCGCAATGTTGACAGCCGTTAAGGCTAAGAATGGTCGACAACCTAGTACGAGGCAGCGCTATATAGGGTTTATAGAAACACCTTTTAAGAACTTCAAGCTTGAAAGAACCTATAAAAACATCAATATAGGAGGTACCACCCTCACACACGCTTCCGGAAACGTATGCGAAGGGTGTTGTGGACAAGCACAAGCACTACTCAAGCGTCTCGCAGATAAGCAGCCCACCACGTTGGTGGCGCCATGTTGTAGGGATTCTGCACATACACAGAGCTATGCACAGGATAATAGGACCTCGGAGTATAGTGGTGAGCCAACCATGCCCCTTAGTACCCACAATCCCAATCCGACTAGCTTTAGCGTCTCATTCGCAGCGCCGCTACCAATGATTAGACAACCCGAACACAGTCTCTCTCAGGACTCGCGGGAGCAAGAACACTCTTTCATCACTCACTCATACTTGTCCACAATGTGCGTAATAAGAGACACTGTATAGTTTAAAATGTTTATTTCAACTATCGTGCTCTAAGATACAGTACACGTGCCAGTACTATCAGCATAATGCATAATGATAAAATAATAAGCATGGTTACAATTCCATAGAATACAAACGGGGACAGCATTTTATAAAGACAGTGGATATAGGGCTAAATGGCCTTACCACCCTCCCTGTGCTATTAACTAGTTTATTATAAAAATAGAAGACCTCTGGGCTTGGTTGGGCAGACCCTCATACCTCAATATCGAGATGCAAGGTTTACATCATCAGACAAGCACAGCTCTTCTCCCTGGAAAGGTTTTTCTCCAAGTGTCACAAACAGCGAGAGCACAATATTAAAAGCACACGAATTTCTCCAGTGCAGCTGTATTTTGTGTTATGTCTAAGTGCGAGGGGCTGACCAGATCAGCAAGAACAAGGGACGTTGTTTTTCGACCTTGTACATGATGTGCAGACGAAACCCACAGGGAACAGGAGAAAAGGTGAAAGGCAGACAGTTCTAAAATAGCCGGGCACAAGCAGAGGCTGGAAAACAAAGTCACAAAGTAACGTGTGCAAAAAGGCATCATGGCAGCCAGGCCTAAGTTAACTTAGCAATGTAGGCAATGAGGCCACAAACCACACTACAATGTATATACTGTCATGAGATTTATCTGTGTTAGATGGGGGACAGGGATTGCTATGCAAGTAATTGTCTTTCTTTCCTACTTCGTGCCTTGTCAAATTGCAAAATTACAGCCAGCAACCATGTACTGAATGTAATTATCATGAAAATGATAAATAAAGTTTAAAAAAAAAAAAAGGATGCCTCGGAGGTGGAGACGTACAGTTATTGTGTCGCTTTGTACAGTTTATGGAAGTGGCAGGGGAAAAAGCACTGGCATCAAGTGACCAGCAATCCTTATCACCGTGACCAAAAGACTCTTATAGTCCAACCTTTCAGTGAACATCATATATCCAGGTCAACCGCCATCCAGAAGATAGATGCTGGAGCACAACAGTCATCAGTATCACACCATTGCTGCTGTTTTTAAACCAACCGACCATTGTACAGTTGTCTACTAACAGAGACCCAAATATTGACTTTTCTAAACTATTAAGTTTCCGTGATCCCCTATCCCCTTCTTAATTCTTTTTTAGGCACCTTAAGCGACAGTATCAGTTAAAACTCTTGGAAAGTCATCTGTACAAAGAATGGTCAAAAGACTTTGCCAATTTACGGTATCTGATAATAATGACTGATTACTGCACCAACTATTTTTATACAATGAATGAAAGTTTTATGATATGCTCTTTCGATCTTTAATCATGAATTATGCTGCTACCTATTTTTTTTCAATGGAAATTGTAAAGGTTTTTATTAACCAAACAATAAAATTATTACTTACCTACTTACTTATACCTATAAGACTTAGAGACGATCCGTATGAAAATGAACAATGCGTTCTAACTTCAGAAATTATGGACAGAAATGCACTAAGTCAGACAAGTGATACACAATTCAATGAGAATTATGTTTATGTTTGGGGGATTTATTAAGCGCTTGTTTACTAAAGGTCTCTTGGCGCTATCGGAGATGGGAGAGCCGTCCTGAGGAATTCTAACAGTAGGCTAGGGTGAACAGCCAAGTTTTCAGTTTTTTCCTAAAGCTGATGTACTCCGATGTTAGTCTGATGTCTATCGGCAGAGAATTCCAAAGTATTGGGCCAAGTACAGAAAAGCGAGAGCCGCCCGTTCTCTTGCGCTTAAATCTGGGAATAGTCAGCATATTCATTGAGGCTGATCTAAGATTCCGTTTAGGCAGGTACCGTGAGATCTTTGCGGACATGAATTTGGGGCCCGTCTCATAGAGTGCGTTAAAAATCATGCAGCCTGTCTTAAACATGGACCGCTGAGTGACAGGGAGCCAGTGAAGCTGCTTCATAAGTGGCTTAGTATGACAATGTCTTGGTTGCTGAAAGACTAGTCTAGCCGCTTGATTTTGAATCAGTTGCAACCTTTGGGTTTGATTGGCAGGGAACCCTAAATAGATAGCGTTGGCGTAGTCCAGCCTGGACATGATCAAGGCCAGCATGATTACCATGCTTGCCTCCCTAGTAAAAAATTTCCTGATTTTCTTGAAGGTCCTCAGATGGTAGATGCAAGATGAAGTAACCAGGTTGATCTGTTCATGCATGGATAGATTGGCATTGATTTTGATCCCCAGACTTTTGACCGAGTTTCTAGGGATAGGTGGAGTACCAAATGCAGCTGGCCAATGTGCTGGCGTCCACTGATCGAGTCTGTTATTGGAAATAACTATCTCTGTTTTATCAGAGTTTAATTTAAGATAGTTGTGACTCATCCATTCTTTAATGAAGAGCATGGTATGTTGGAAGAAATCCTTGGATTCCTCCATCTCGTCAATCGGGAAAATCAGCTGCATATCATCTGCATAGTTATATACCTTCACTCCCCTGTTTTGGAGTGAGTGGATCAGGGGACAGATATAGATATTGAACAAATGAGGGGAGAGGGATGAACCCTGAGGTACACCACAAGTGGTATTGACTGAGTTGAAGGGTGCCAGCCTGACAGACTGGGTACGTTCCCCATAGAATGAAATCATCCAATCCAGGGCCATACCTCTCAGGCCCGCCGCTGCCATTCTGTCCGCTAATATGGTGTGATCCACGGTATTGAACGCAGTGGACAGGTCGAGCAATACCAAAGCCTGTGTGCACCCCCTGTCTGCTCCCTCCTTCAGATCATCCACTACGCTTAAGATGACTGATTCAGTAGAGTGTGATGGTCTGAAGCCTGCCTGGTGGGTGTCCAGGAAATTAGTTTCTTCGATGAATGCACAGAGAAGTTTTGCTACGTGTGCTTCCAGCATTTTTGCTGGATATGGAAGGAGCGATATTGGTCTGTAATTACTCAGAAGGTTGGGGTCTACTCCAGCTTTCTTTTGCAATGGGACCAGCACTGCCTCTTTGAAAGCACGTGGGACCACCCCTTGCTCCAAGGAAAGGTTAAGAAGAGAGAGAAAGGTGTCCGGGAATTGTGCAAGAAGGTCTTTTTGTATCTTAGCGGGACAAGGGTCATTGGGGGAGCCAGATTGTATCTTGTTTCTTAGTTCTGCGAGCCGATCTAAGGTAATGTTTTGAAAACTAGAATTAGAGAAGCAGTAAGTACCAAGTGCCTTAGGGAAGAGTCAATAAGAGTGGCGTGAGCATCAAAATGTCCAGGAGTTTGTTATAGATATTTAGAATCAGTTAGAAAATGAAGGAATGGCCATGGAGAATACTTTACAAATGCTGCACGCTTGGGATTACAAGTGTTCCAACTGCGGGCATATTTCGCTGAAACAGATGTCAGTTTCAAAATGTTTGTCTTCATTAGAGGTCCACAGGAAAAGCAATGTGCACTTTGAAACACTGACGGGCGTGTTCGAGCGTGTTTGAAGGTGACCGTATGTTGTGAGCTTGTGGGTTCCAGGCATATCCAGGCCAGCCCATTTAATTATTGATCAATTGCGACAATTACCACTAGCAACGCATTGCGGCTGCTACAGCGGTCAGGCGGTGTGGGAGAACTCTCGACTTTATTCCTCCTGCCCTATGCGACCCCAGCGTGTGTCCAGTGAACCAGTGAACTTAGTGAACCTTCGCATCCAGAGCCATGAGCCTCGAGGTGGAGCATGTGATACCGCCAGTGGTACCCTTACTGTCAATGTGCCTAGCCCCCTTGCAGAGGTGAGTAGTCCTAGGTGTAGAGTAGGGCAGAGAGGTGACCACTACCTGGTGCCTGGTTGGTGACTGCTTGGTGCTTGCTTGATGCCTTACAGAGGAGTTGAACAGGCAGGAGTTTGGTCACTGGTGGAGTCAACGCCAGGTGGTCTACCAAATGATTAAAAGGATGTTAGACCTGGCTTTTCCAACAGGTTTATCCCCCGACTTTTTGCTTCTTGGCCTCCTATTTTTGACCCTGTGTTTGTTGGTTTTAGGACTCTGGGCACTTTGCCACTGCTTTTCAGTCCTAAAGTGCATATGCTCTCCATGTAAATTATGTTTATGGATTGGTGTTTCCATGATTGGCTTATTTGATTTACTAGTAAGTCCCTAGTACAGTGCAATGTGTGTGCCCAGGACCTGTAAATCAAATGCTGCTAGTTGGCCTGCAGCACTGATTGTGTCACCCACACAAGCATCCTTACAAAGGTGTCCCAAACCTGCCACTGCAGTGTCTGTGTGCAGTTTCTACTGCCATGTCGACCTGGCAAGTGCACCCACTTGCCAGGGCCTACCCTTCCCTTTTCTTAAATGTAAGACACCCCTCAGGTAGGCCCAAGGTAGCCCTGTGGGCAGGGTGCAGTGTATGTAAAAGGTAGGACATGTACTGGTGTGTGTGACATGCCCTGATAGTGAAATGCAGTGTATTTCATTTTTCACTACTGGAGGGCTATCTGTCCCATAGGATAGAATGGGAGACACTTTGTAACTTCTTACAAGTATAACTTCCCTTTGGGACAAGATGGAGAAATGGAGTTTGGGCTCTCTGTACTCAGGATTTAATAACACATCTTTAAGTAAAGATGGTTTTTAAATTATATGTTTGAAAATGCCACTTTTAGAAAGTAGGCATTTTCTTGCTTAACCATCCTGTGTGCCTCTGCTGGGTTGTGGATTTAGTGTCTGGTTTTGGAGTGACAGGGTGTGGGGATGTGCATTCTCTTCAGACAGCCACGGGGCGTTGAGGGGTGTCCCGCCTTTCCTGGATGAGTCAGGGCTGGGCGGAATAGACCTGGGCTTCATTTAGTGTAGTGGGAGGAGATTTCCTTGCACCTGAATAGGCCCTGTCTGCCTTACACAATGCTGTCTCCACCTCCTGCCAGGAAGCTAGACCAGAGAGGACAGAACTGATTTGGACTGAGCCTAGACCCCAGTACTTTAGATTACTTCTGGACTCAAGAGGAACCTCTGCCAAGGAGAAAAGCTGGGAAAAACTGAAGGAGAAGTACTGCCCCTTTGCTGTGTGCTGTCTGGTGTTGGCCTGCAGTGACTGTTTTTGCCAAGGAGAGGAACTGTGTGTGTATCCTGCTTGAAGAAGATCTCCAAGGGCTTGGTGTAAAGCTTGCCTCTTATTCTGAAGTCTCAGGGACACAAAGACTTCATCCCTTCATTCTTCCTGCACTTGGAACTGTTATTTCTGCTGCCACAGAGGTAAAAAGCAACACTGACACCAGCGAGAGCTGCACTCAAGCCATGGGCATTGCTCGTGAAGTGCACAATGCACCATCCGACTTGCACCGCAGCCCCGACGCCTGCCGACGCCACACCATATCGACTCCGAAGCTGTCACCGAGGCCACTACCTGCACCAGAGCCAAGGGCACCGTTCGTGATGCTCAAGACGCATCGCCCCGACTCGTACCGCAGCCCCGACCTCACCGACATCAGTGCTTCATCATCGCTGGGCCAATACCTGATGTGGGTGACATTCAAAATCCATCGACCCCCCATTGTCATGAGGAACCAACGCCTCAACGTACCGCGATGTCACCTCCCCAGCAACAGTAAGGAACCAACGCCTTACCTCCCCTGTGGTCGTAAGGAAGCAACGCCGCCCAGCGCTAATGAAGCATCACCTCCTCGACGCCGTGCACCATCTTTGTTTTCATCATTTTCCAAGGTACTGTTTTTTGAGGTCTGTGTGACTCTGGGCCTGATGCAGCGCACCTTGCACTGTGTCTTACTTTGGGATTTTCATCTATGACAACGTCGTAATAGCCCCAGGTAGAGCTATTTGTTGCTACAAGTTTTTTTTGTGAATAACCTATTTTTGTTGATAGCTGAATATATGTATTGTGGATTTTTGTCGTTTTGGCCTTGTTTGGTTTAGATAAAGATTTCCTATTTTTAGGTCGAGCGTAGAGTCAGCGCGCAAGCGCTGCTCTGCGAAGATCTGGGGTAGTTCAGTACGGGAGTGAAGCTCCGCCCACTACCCCGCCCATATTTGTCATTGGCTTCTGTCTTTGTCATTCGTAATGCTACCTTCAGATTAGTTTATAGGCTTGTTAGTCCCTCCTTAGTACGGCCGTGTGGTCATTTGAGTCCTCCCATGGCTACTGGCCCCTTCACTTCGGCTCTTACACCGTAAGCACTAATTCTTAATTGCGTCTGTCCTACTTGAGGCAGGACGTCTGTTTTGTTTACTTTCAGTGCGCTGTGCGCTTTCACTTTCAGAGCTGCGGGACAATCTCGACGGCTTGTTGCAGTAAGCGCGTATGTTACCGAGCTCCCACGGCCCTGTAAGTCTTTTTATTTTCTAATCCTCATTATTATTCTTTTTGGCCCACTAGTATAGCTGAAATTTAAGCTGTTTTGATAAAAAAGCGGCAGGGAAGCAGCATATTTGGTGCTTTAAACTGCCGAGCGCCACCAGTCATGTACACAGCAGGCAGGTTTAGAAAACTTAACTTGGATCTGTCGGCGAACACTCAGGGGGATATTCACAAGTAAGTGGCGGAGAGAGGCATTAGCCTTCTTGACTTAACGCCTCTCTCTGCCACTTCGGAAAAGCAAGGCTGCACCATGTTCACAAGGACATGGTGCAGCCTTGCTTTTCCCGCTGCGATGGCGCTAAGTTTCACAACATAGCGCCAAAGTGGCGTTGTGGTGGCGATAGGGGCTTGTGAATATGCCCCTCAGTTGCGATGCGAGCACAAGAAGGGCTTCGCTCCTACAGGAAGGAAGATACATTAAGGTTAGAGAAATAAACTTTGCTTCCTAATAAAACGGCCTTAAATTTAATTTTATTAATTCTATGTGGAGAGTTATGGCTTTTTTGATGCAGAGGGCTGCTCAGGGTGGAGTGTTCCACTGCAAACGATGCAGCGCCTGGACAGACAGCGTCCGACAGCGCAATTGTTTCCTTTAAGCCCACTCTTCAAGTGCATTCTAACCATGTGTATATACATGGGAATAAAAGTGCACGATATCTGTGCAATATTTCACAGTTTGTAGCATAAATTAAATAATGACCATGTCGCTAATGTACAAAACTGACATTGCAACTCCTGGGAAAAGCTGCACACTCCATTAGTCTGTTTGAAATAATTCACCGTGCACGTGCTCTTACATTCCGGTTCTGCTTTATTGCCTTCGGTACAAAACTATGACACAAACATTTGCGCACTGTAACATAATGCAGAAAGACAGACTGGTGCTGCACAGGAGGAGAATGGTGAACGGCCTTTGGAGATGACACTTGCGCAGAGCCTGTGCAAGCGCTGAACTTATCTATGGAGGGAGGCAAGTAACACATGCTTATTTTCTGGTTTCAGAAAGTAAATGAAGGCTGGCAATGGTGCAGTAATATACTGAATGCAGTGTTGGTGTAAGTACGATCATTTGTTTGCTTTGAGCTCATTGAAGGCCTTGCATAGATAGTATCACTTCAGTGTTGACAGTAAGGACTGGGTGTTGTAATACCAGATTGAATAGTGTTTTGGATGATTAATGTCATTGACACAACATGGCTGCAGTTTTGTGTAGCAGCCTTAGGTCTGTAAAGAAGCAGTCTCAAATTGATACTGCATTTCTGGAATGAGTGGGCCCGTGCAGCTTACTTCCCTTGTGAAGCCTTTACAACTGTTGAATTAATCTGAAGAAGGATTTAAGAAACACTTGGGGGCCGATTCCGATTCGGGCCGGAAATCTCTCCGACCGAGCCGGACTCAGCGAGATTTCCGACCGAATCGGACCCTAGCAGCCCGACCGAACGAGTACGATGCGCACGTATGCCATCGGACTCCATTCGGTCGGACTCCCATTGAAGTCAATGGGAGCCTGTCGTACAATGCGTACGCGGGCTCCCATTGACTCAATGGGTGCGAGGTGAACAGGGGCGCCCCCTACAGCGTGTACGCGGCGAAGCGACTTGCGCCGTACACGCACAGGTAGGGGGGACCCATGGGTCCCCCCTGTGTGCAACTCGCGCGGCTACGCGTACAGGGGCGTCCGACACGGACCCCCAAAGTACGGCTCCGACTGCTCCTTCGAGCCGGACGGCGCGAGTTGGTCGGACTGCTCGCGGCGCGCATCGTACTTGCCCGGCCGGGGAACGTCTACATTGCGGTGCGAGGCGTGTCCGAGCGAGTCGGTCGGAGCGGTCGGCTTTCGCGTACGAGTCGGTCGGTGCGGTTGGGTCTCGCGAACGAGTCGGTCGGAGTTTTCGCATCGTACTCGCTCGCCCGGACGCACGTACGAATCGGTCGGGAAACAGGGCTCCGAATCGGATCCGGTAAAGCCGAATCCAATTCGGAGCCCTACCGGCCGAGATCGGAATTGGCCCCTTGATTGTTCGCCAAGAAGGAGGAGTAAGTGAAGTGCAGTGAAATAGTGAAAAATGTCTGTGTGCTGTGGTTTGGTGTGTGGGGATGGGTGGCATTTGTTCGAAAGTCACAGGAGAATGAAATTAGTTTCAAGCTGGTACAGTATTTTGTGCACAGATTTTGCATTAGCTTACTTTGAACTTAGAATGGAATTGCAAAGTTCTCCCAGCAAAACATGTGTAGTGAAGGTAATTTCTTGCATGACAAGATGTTAATGATAGATTAGCCTGTCCCAAAAATGATTTCTTGCTTGTGGCTAAAGTCAATTAGGCATAAATCGCCACAGTGCAAAAGCAATGTAAGAAACTGATTGCTCATACCTGTGATCCAGTGCGATATTAGCAAACACCATTCATACACTAGATACTCACTTGGGCCCATACATTCATACTACGCTAATACTTACGCTGGGGTTTATCAGTTGTTACTCTTTATCAAAATCCCTGCTACCAATTACCTTCCGATTGAAGAGTAATGACTTACCAATGAATCCTTTGCTAATTGGGAAGTTTAAAATGAGTGACATTCATTATAGTACATAATACTGAAATAACCACTGAGTCAGGAAGTTTTAAAATGTTTATCTAAAGATTTAGCAGAGTAAATTACAGAACCACATGGTACTTAATCGCATATCACGGGTGAAGCATAGAAAAATAATTATTGATTAATGACGGTCCCTCAGAAAGGAGAAGATAGAGACAGCAGCGCAACTAAAGGTTGCATTTATATTTACCTAAATGCGAGAACCAAACCCCTAGGCCAAAGAGTTGGAAAGTAGGACCCCGGAAGGATGAAGAGCAAAGACCTCCTCCAGGATCAGGACAGGACCGGTGACCTCTCTACAACGACGCCTGCGTCGTTCCCTTCTCTGATACTCGACTTCTCCTCGATTCTCCCGTGCTTTTCTTCTAATGGACTCCGCCGCCCCCTCCTCAGGACCTCTCTGGACAGCGATTCAGTCTGCAATCGATCAACTTGTCAGTCTGGAGCTAGAAGCCTCTACGCTTGTTCTCTCTCTAGTCCTCTGCTCTCTTGCAGCATCTCCTTCTTGTCAGCGTCTAGTCTCGTCCCTCTAGTCTCCTACATGCGTTCTGCGGTCTGAGCATCACTAATTAACTAATTCTATATCTATTATACCCTTCTACGCCCATGTACCTCCCCTTAATGTTGCCAAAATATGGGACCACTACTTCTGATTGGACAGGGACAGGGGGTTGATCCTCACACCATATTGATTTGGTTCGAATTCTGAAAACCTTTGTTTTTAAACTACCGCCCATCAATTTTAATACATTGGCTTTATTTCCCACCCGTCTCACGACAAAGTTTATTCATTTTCTATATACATAGTTGCAAGTTTGGCAAGAACACATGAATACATCAATATCGGCCATTAGGTCGTGGCCTTGGACGACGTCCAGGTTGACTTCATCTTTATTCTTTGTCAGCCAAGCAGGACACATGCGCAGAATCATTGTCTCTCGAGTTTCAGATCACCAACCCCAGGCCCAAGTTTACGAACTAATAAAAGTCAAAGAAGAAAATATTAAAATCACAAATAATATGTTTCACTGTATACCCATTCTCTCTACTCTATCCCCATTTACTTATAAATCTATCCCGCATTAGTAGCGTTAAGAAAACGACAATATAATAATAATGCAAGAGCAAGCTGAAGCATGTGAAAACATCAAGCAGCCATTTTAATGCACACTGCGCAGAAGCAGAAATTTCCCACCAAGCAAAGAAAGACGTCACACCACGTGATATGGTTGAGACATGCGCAGTAAAGTTCCCGCGCTTTAGCGGCCATTTTAGAGAAAGACAAGCGTTACTTGTTAGTTAGAACACATAGGCAAGCTTCCTTGCTATTCGTGTAATGTATGCAACGTTAGTATAAACAATACAAGATTAATAAATTAATACTGTGAGGAGATTGCATTCGAGCAAGTCTCTTTTTTGAGTCCTTGCTCCATCACCTGCTTTCATTATGCTCGTTGGGTCTGTTTGTTCAAGTCAATCAGACTGCAGCATTTCTGAATTCTTGGAATATTAAAAAACTTTACTTTGACACTTGCACATAAAGCCTAACATAAAGTTCTGAATTATCCTGCACAGGTTGTTGCTCAATTTAAGCATACTCTTCCTGCTTACAGACAAATATATTCCTTCGCTACAGCGGTAGCTTAAGAAGATATTAGGGAAATAGAACAATCTAAGAAACAGAGATTTTATACTCCCTAAACTGTTGCTTTTCGAATCACAGTTCTAATGAAGCGATCCTTAAATGTAAATAAAACGTAATACCAAGGGAATATGTTACGTTTTGCCACTGTACACTGGAGAAGCCATTGTAAGTGAGAGATTTGTGTAGTCAAAAAACGAAAACCTTAGACTTCATATTGCACTACCCTATTTCTCACCCTATACCTCTCTCAATATATCTTCTACCTCAACTCTCTGACTCATCTCAAACCTCTTTCTACTACTCTTTCCAATGCACTACCCTATTTCTCACCCTATACCTCTATCAATATATCCTCTACATCCACTCTCATTCATCTCAAACCCCATTCCACTACTATGACCCCCAAAATAGCCGTTTCTAGACTCTCCCCTACTCTACCCCCTCCTTGCACCATCTGACACCTCTTTTTACTATACTGATCCCCCAAAACAAGCCTTTCTAAATTCTTCCTTCCTTCTGACTCTTCCCCTCCACATCCCTTTTTACTCATCCCAAGCCTCCCACTACTGCTATGACGTCCAAAAAAAAAAAAAATGTAATCTTTCACTCTTGTATCCCTTCCACTATCCACTCGCCGAAAAAAGCGCTTCAACACCTCATTAGGGGTAGCAAGCACTATATAAATGCAACCCTTTTTCCCTCTTCTATCCCTCCGCTATCCTTCTCAATCCAAATAACTGACTAATATCCACCACTCAAATGACTTTCATATTTCACTATACTAATTCATCACTAATCCTTTATGGGTTCCGGAGTAGCGTGCTACTCGCCGAAAAAGCGCTTCAACACCCCAACAGGGGTAACAAGCGCTATATATATATGCAAACCTCTGTCCCTCTTCTATCCCTCTGCTACCCTTCTCAATCCAAATAACCGACTGACATATCATCCACCACTCAAATTACTTTCATATTTCACTATACTAATTCAACACTAATCCTTTAATGGGTTCCGGAGTAGCGTGCTACTCGCCAAAAAAGCACTTCAACACCCCAACAGGGGTAACAAGTGCTATATAAATGCAAACCTTTTTCCCTCCTCTATCCCTCCGCTATCCTTCTCAATCCAAATAACTGACTAATATCCACCACTCAAATTACTTTCATATTTCACTATACTAATTCACTACTAATCCTTTATGGGTTCCGGAGTAGCGTGCTACTCGCCCAAAAAAGCGCTTCAACACCACATCAGGGGTAACAAGCACTATATAAATGCAAACCTTTTTTCCCCCTTCTATCCCTTTGCTATCCTTCTGAATCCAAATAACTGACTAACCTATCCACCACTCAAATTACTTTCATATTTCATTATACTACTTCAACACCAATCCTTCTTGGGTTCCGGAGTAGCGTGCTACTCGCCGAAAAAGCGCTTCAACGCCTCGTCAGGGGTAGTAAGCGCTATATAAATGCAATTACAATACAATACAGTACAATACAATTCGAGTTTGGGCCAAATAAGGCGGCGTAGTACGTGCGCATCGCAGGCCTGCAGTGTTTCTACAGTTCCACACTGAAGACGTGCCGCCATGACGATTTTATGTTGTTTATTATTTAAGATTTGTGTGTCTTGTAATAAATTAGGATTTGGGAATTAATGTTTGAAACCGCATAAATGAGGAGCGGTCTCAATACATAATTTTGCCAACTATAAACAAAGACACCATATTTCGGTGTAGTCACGTTTTCCTTTATAGATTGCAGTAGCTTATAGAACACCGATTCAATAGAGGTGAGGAAGGACTACAACTCCCAGAAGCTGCTGGGGTTATTAAGAGAAAAGAAAAGGCAGTATCAGTGTGGCGCTGTTGGCATTGAGTCATCCGGCACCGTTATCTGCGGCGCACAAATATTCTAAACCTCTCTTCAGGACATTTAGACATAATACATCTTAGACATTATACTGGCACATATAATGAACAGACATAACATCATATGTAGTAGAAATACTAGAAGAGTAGAACTGTGCGAGTTCATATTAATTTCAGCAAATTTATTTTAATCATTTCATGAACAGTTTAAACTAAATATGATTTTTAAAATAAAAAAAATACAAAATACTATACACCTTTTTCTGGTTACTTCTTCTGTATATTAACTAAGCCTGGGCGTAGTTCGCGTAGTCGTGCTACGCGAAGCTACGCGAAGACGTCGGAGCGCTACGCGTAGCTTCGCGAGCGTGCGTAGCTGCTTGTCACGCCCGTTCGCGATGCGTTTTTCTTGCTCGGGAACGCGTTGTGGTTGTTCGGGACGCTGTTTGCGTGCTCGGGGGCGCGAACTTACCCATGCGGTCGCCTATGGGCGCGGCCATTTTGTTTTTCACTTGTCCCGCCCGTTCGCGATCCCTTATTTCCTGTTCCGGGTCGCGTATAGCTTGCTCGCGATGCGCATTCCTTGTTCGGGAACGCGTTGTACGTGTTCGCGACGTTTTTGCGTGCTCAGGGACAAATATCGCGCGAACTTACCCACGCGGTCGCGATGGGCGCGGCCATCTTGTTTTACCACTCTATGCTATGGTTCTGGGCCTGCTTTTCTATCCTCCCTCAATCTTTGCAATCCTTAGTTTTTTACACTGTTTTTCAATTTTTCTTTATTTCTTATCTATCTCACTCTCTGCTTAAGTCTATATTTTGCATTTTTTTCTACTTTTTACTGTGTTTTTTTACTTTTCGACTGTTTTATATAACTTTCTTCTTTAAGCTCCTACTTCTTCCCCTAACTTTATTTTTCCCTTCTAACTTTTCTTTTTCACCTCCTCCCACCCCAGAACCATGGCGAAGGGTAGCAGCAGCGGCTCAAAGGGCAAGGCGCGTGCGCCCAATCGCCGCCTGCCTTGCGGCAGACTGCGCCCTGCAGGGGTGCAAGCCCGCGAGCTGTTTACTGAGGCGGAGGTGGCCGCCCTTGTTTTTTTATTCAGCGCCACCTCCCCTTGACCTTGGCAGCAGGCGGCAGGCCAGGCTCCGGGTACCCGACCCAGGAGCGTCACCGCCGGTGGGCGAAGGTGCGTCGGGCAGTGTTTCGCTGCTCCGCGGTCCGGCGCACCCATAACCAGATGGCCCACCGGTGGTCAGACATCCTTGACCGGGAGCAGGACCTGTTGGACCTGCTAGGTGTCGAGGTCGTGGGGCTTGGTGAGTAGCCAATATATATATATAGTAGTATAAGTATTGTGATTTGTGTATACATTTTTTACAAATAACAAGAATACTGCTGCTTACATTGCAGGTAAATTACGTTTCAAAATCTTCTGTGATTGTAGGACACAGGTGCTGGGCGGTACTCTTACTTTTTTGCAACTTTGCGCTCGCTTGTCATTATTATGTAAGAGTTTAGTTTAGAGAACTGCAGTTAGGTAATGCTATTGCTAGAGAGACTGTAGTCCTTCCTTTGTCCTCCTGTCAAATAGTGGTGGATGCATTTGATACTAGGTTTAGTTACTATTAGTTGATAATTTTGGAGCGGTCTGCGTGACGCATCCTCTGTCACTGAGTGCTGCTTACCCCAGTCCTTAGAACCTTTTGTAGTTTGTTTAGTGAGTGGAACTGGTAAGCTTAGCTTAGCAGTGTCAGTCAGCTGCAGAACATCAGACGCAACCAACCAACAATTTGGTGTATGCATTATGCACTTTATGCATGTGTCCTCCTTCTCATCTATGCATTTTTGATGGCAAAAAAAAATGGAAATGCAGGCTTAATGAACAATTGGCCCGCCTGGAATAGGTGGGCTAGGTCAGGTGGTACTTAGGCTTAGTTAGTGTTCTGGATTTTATTTGAATCAATCAGAATGGAACACTGAATTAGTGTTCCCAAATAAGTAGACTGTCCGTGAATCCCGCAAGCCAGTAGTCGATCGGATTAGATAGGTCAATTTTATTGCAATTTTTGTTTCCTAAAATGTTTTTGGAGCGTTTTTTTAGATAATTTATTTGTTTCACAGCAATCATTAATGTTTGTGTCTTTCTTTTTCTTTATTATATCTTACATGATCACTGATGTGCAGCACCCAGGGGCAAGAAGACGGGGTCCGAGTCGGCGGGACAACCACCAGAGGACCGCTCCTCTACCGAGGGCCCTGCTGCTGGTCCCAGTAAGTCCTCCAGTGGTTAATATTAACAATTATATTGCCCTAACTTTTACTGCACCTTATTTTTTCAGAACTATTAATTCTGGCTCCACTCCCTAATTCTATTTTTTACAAAAGATTCTTTGATCTTGACGACTATCTGTTTCTAAATTCTGGTTATCCCTGCCTCTAAGTTCTAACTGCCTCTGCTATGAATGTCTGTACTCTGTACTACTAATATTAGTCTGTCGCTAAGCTTGCCCAGTTTGCATTGCCACTCTTTATTGTACGGTTTTGAATAAAACTCAGATTGACCAATACTAATAGCTCTAGCCACTGAGTCCAGTCCTTTCGGTTGTCCTCTTCTAGGCTTCTTAATCTTGAGGCTTTGACAATTACCACAAACAAAATGCCCAACCAGATATTTGACTATTTTTGATAGGATATAGTACATACTACTTGGATTCTGCACAGCCCCATGCAGAACTATGCACAATGAAATAGGATGTTGGTGATGCGAGTTTGGAACTTGGACGTTCCTCACACCTCAGTCAGAAGTGAACCCACAATCCCCTGAAAGACTAGCTATAGTGTCTCATTAGGTCCCCGAACCCCCACCCGAAGATACCCAATGATTATGATTACACAACCCAGAACATAACACACTTTCGCTCACTCACTCGTGTAAGTCCACCACCACCACCACACCAAATACCACAGAGTCTATGTGTAAGTTCAAAAGGTTTATTTTCAACTAACAAGCTCTGTATGTATGTTGTTCTATAAAATTCAGTGTACTCCAGCCAGCTCCAACAGCAAAATGCATAAGATTAAAACAATAAACAGTGTTGCAACAAGTGCATGATCATTGATGATATATAAGACAAAAGATCTGTGCGAATTCTGGGCGACTCCTCACCGTAGAGCGTAGAATTACTGGTTACATGCATCATTCATAAGCTCTGCAAATCTCTGGTTCGTAGAAGGGAATCCTCTGCCTGAGAAAAATGGTGCGTGTTATATAGTATAATGCAAGCATTTCTCAGTCCTGCCCAAAAAGTGTAACATGTTACCTATGGCTAAGCAATACGGACTAACCGAACTCCATAACAAAGTGGCTTGTTTTTCGACCTCTTGTACGCAACGCTCAGACAGTAGCTGTATGTGCTCATGTGGGCTCAAAAAGGCGTCTTACTGTTACTGCACAACAAGCTGCGAGGTAACATGCGCAAAAGACATGAAGCGGAAAATGGTTGCATGGCTCAGGCTAACTTTGCAAAGAGTAGAGTATAGTATAATAATGACCCTAGGGACCATAACACTACTAGTGTCTACTGACTGTACTCTAGTACCCGATTTGGACTATTGAATGTGATTTATAATAATATGTATGTATTAACTTTTTTTTCAATCTTGCTAGTGAAAAAGAATAAATAGGGGGAGGTGTACAGGCATCTAAAAATGTGTCATGTTTTTATCTAGGCGTACTAGCAACCACCAGTGGCGGCGGGGCCACCGGCGATTCTAGCCTTCCGGAGGGGGCAGGAGAAGATGCGGCATCTGCAGGAGCTACAGGGGGGGAGCCAGCAGCAGTGGCGGGTGGTGGTAAGTTATATTCATGACTTATTTACATTGCACTAGCTGGAAGGGTGTGTGGACTTCACTCACTGTACTGTTGTTGAGACTTATTAGGTATGAAGTTGTAGTGAACATTATACAACGGTTAAAGAAGACACCCTTTACTTAGCATGAGCAATGCAGTAGCAATAGCATTACCAGCGTGACTTGATTAACCAATGGCCTCTTATATCTGACTCCAACTCAGCTGTGAAAGTTTTATGGAGGAGACTAAAAGTCAGATCAGATGACCTTGATGGATGTGTTGAACAAAAAGGGAAAGAAGGGTTGAAGGAGGAAGGGAGGGCGAGATTTAATATGATGACTGGCAGAGAAGGATACGTTGGAAGCATGGATAGGTGGCTGATAGGAATCAGATGCATGTGTTGTTGAAGGATGGGTGGAAGGTGAAAGAAGAATGGATGCCTGCCTGGGTGGGCGACACAGTATGGGTGGATACTGTGGATAGCAAGAATCATCAGCGGTGTTTGGGTGAAACTCAAAGCCAAGGCAAGCAACGGAGTGAGTGGACGCATGCGTTGTTGTTGGTGAAACAAAGTAAGGTTTGTGGAGAGATTAAGAAGAATGATTGACATTTACTTAGAATGGATGGATGCCTGTATGTATTCATCATAGACAGCATAGGTGGAGACTGTCACGGGATGCACAGTTTTAGGGAATGTAAAAGAAACCGCGCCAGAGTAGCAAAGCCGATGTGGGGAGGGGCAGGGTGGGGGTAGTAGTAAACAATGTATTACGCGGGCAAATACAGGTAACTTTACTGTAAACATACAAATAAATAAAGCGAATTTAATTGTGCGCACTGCACCGCCAAATGCGATGCAGTGTGCGCAACAAAATTAGTTTCATTTATTTATATGTTTACTTACCTGTAATTGGTCGTAATCCATAGTTTACTACCCCCATCCTGCCCCTACCCACGTCACCGCCCGGCCGAACTCCCCGAGTCCCACCACCGACCGCTACTGACCTTGTTATGTCGTTGTCCCATATAAAAGCAACGATCATTGGATCAGATATATAATCTGCCTTTTTGTAGTAGCCAAGGCACTGTGAAATTGAGCAATTGCCCTCCATGTAACAGAGAGAGTATGGCCAGTGCCACCCGTAATAGAAAAATATGAGCTTCCCCACCTGCAAACAGTAGTAAATCAAACTAATGTGAGTCTGCGTCATGGCTCGTATGTTTGTCTTGGGTGCAAGCATAGATGACCGAGCTGGCAATGCCGGCTGCAACCAGGTTATGTCATTTCGCTAAACTAGAGATAAGAAGAACACTGGTGTACTGTGTACTGGTTGGAGTCCATAGTGCTAGTATAATGCCTGAAACTCCCACAAATGTTAGAGGCCGAGGAAGTGGGAGGATAGATAGATTATTACCACAAATGTTATGTACTGTGCTTCTTGGTAGTGCTACTGTGCCATTATGTGTTGAATTAATTTTGTGTTACTGTTTAGCTAAGAGTACTGGTTACAACAATATTTTTTTTCTTTCTTGATATAGATAGTACTCCTTCCCAAGACAAACCATCGCG
Source organism: Calotriton arnoldi (assembly GCA_963921515.1). Lineage (NCBI taxonomy): Eukaryota > Metazoa > Chordata > Amphibia > Caudata > Salamandridae > Calotriton > Calotriton arnoldi. The sequence continues at coordinate 3,140,577 of CAWUFW010000483.1, read as the reverse complement.
GAAGGAGTTGGCAGCCAGGGCCCGGCGCCGGAAACTGGAGGCCATATGCCAGGAGTACCGGCGGCTGGTGGCTCAGGCGGAGGAGGAGGAGGAGGAGGCGGCAGCAGCAGCTGCAGCCTCGTCCGATGCCCCGGGCCCCAGCCAGGCCACAACTCCAGCGGTACGGCGCCGCGGTCTGGTAGCCGCCCACCGCCGGCGCAATTCGCTAGCAGCCAGCACTGCTGTCCCCCATCCTGGATGACACTGCAGGGCATTTCGCAGGAAGATTCTCCTCCGGATGTCACGGCTAAAGGAGCAAATGGAGGAGCGGGTCAAAATACTGGTGGACAAACACCTCAAAGCCCGCCGAATTTAACATCGAGGACCCTGTTGCTTTGCCCCTTTTTATTCCTTGTTTTGGTGGGTGGGAATTGGGCGTTGGGGTTTCGGGACATTCTTTGGACTTTTTCGTTTTGGACATTGGTTGGGGTTAGGGAGAAGGGTGGGTCAGGTGTGGGATAGTTTATTTTTGTTAGGGTAATAAATTATATTTATACTTAAACATACAATGTTAATGTTTTGTGGGGGTTACTGTTTTACGAATTAACGTCACATTGGTTTCCTTGCTGCTGCAGGGCCGCAGCCAGTGTTTGATTTAAATAATCTGCCGACGATGATGTAACACAAACAGATAGATGCGGTACCCCTCACTGAGTTATTTGTCCTACTAGTACTGTCAGTCTCTCCTCCTAGTCCATTTATACATCCCACCAAACTTATCTTACCTGTGATTGATGATGATTACGTTCGGCACAGCGATGGCTGCATGGTTTCCAGAGAGAATGTAGAAGATGCCATGGTTGTGGTGGTAGTAGTAGAGTAGACACTGGCAGTAGCATTTGCTAAAAAATTAAAAAGAGACAGTCACTTTCCTGAGAGCGACTGTGGGAGGAGTAGTAGAACGAAGTAAAATACAGTACAGAAGAAGACTGCCAAACAAACAATATTGCAGTTGCAACTGCTAAAGTCAAATTAAACATAATGGTGGCGGGGACAGCCTAGTACAAGAAGTTACAAACTGTAGTTGTGTCGAGTGAGTCACTTAACTTAACACAATCGTAATTCGTAACCTTTACTGCTGTGTGGTAGGAGTTTGATGATTAATCCAATCAATGACGGCAATTAATTATGATGTACTACTATTAGCCGGTGACGGCTTGCACATAGATTGAGCATGGGTGGGCAAGCAGAAGAAGCTCCTCGCCCTGCCTTGCAATTGAATTAGTGTTGCTTTCACCACATCTGCCCCAGCAAGCGTGTGATCAATTGGTGTACATTTTATGTAGTCACATCACACCTCAATATAAATCACAGCCCGGGGAAGAGGGTTAGGGTTTGATGAATGGATGGGAAGGGGGGTTTGGGGAAAGGTTTGAGAATGAAAAACAGTACGCATGGACAACAAAAGCAAAGCGCAATCTTGGCAGACGACCAGAGAAATGAATGCATGATGATGAAGATAACTTGATGGTTAATGAGTAGTACTTAATAACTCCTACTAGACAATTAGACAGTACAGGGCAGCAGTATATTCTATGCAATTTGCCTTGCCTGTAATATGCCCTCAGAGACCCAAATTCCATGTTGTACTGGGCTTACTTGTAAAGATAGCAAAGACAATTAAAACACAGTTGTAGGGATCAATTAGCAAACAAACACCACACAACACACAGTCCTAATGATTGAAGAGAAAAAAGGATTCAAATTAATTAAAAGATGAATGATGAATGATACTAAAGTTACTGTATTATCATGCTCAAATTGTGGAGTTGAATCTCGTCCTTCCTCTTGGTCCTATCTTCCATGGACGCTCCGCACATCAATCTTGGTGGCCTTCCTGATGCCGATTGGTAAGGTAAATGTGAGTTGTGTCTCCCAGTATAGCAAGCACAGGGTAAAGGCCGGCCTGTAACGTCTAGATGGAAAAACAAAAGGGGTATTGAAAAATCAATGAATAAAAAAAACATCAATTACGGTGGAGTCCAAGAAGAGAAGAGAGAACACTTTCAGAGTGAGGCGGCTTGGATATATCATGTAGATTCTGTTTACAGCATTAAGCTACAAAAACAACAGGACAGAACAGGCCCACCACAGCACCAGCCCGTGACCCAACCTCCATTTACCTTAATTTTTGACATAGCCAGACAAAAGGCATACACAGCAACTTAGCATTTTCCTAATTAAGTGACAAAATCAATGCGCCGCTGTCAGTCATCACTACACTCGACTACACACCACTACATGGACATGTAGGTCTGCTGTGTTTACTTTCTTGTTGAATTGTTGTGTTTATGTTTACCTTATGCCACTTCATGAAATGCAGTTATTCCTTGAATCATCTCCGATCCAACTGAATGACTGCGTGCAAAGATAGTATGGTCATCATCATGGTGTGGTACGTGTTGTCCAACTACAACTCAGTCTGTAGTGACTCCGATTAAGTCCATATTCCATTTTAAAAAATTGCAACAGATATTGGCCTGCACCTGCAGTAGTAGGAGTACAATTTGGTTATTAAACAACAAGAAGGGAAACATTGACTGTCACTGACTTGAGTCACTTTGTAGATTAACTAGTAGAGTAGAGTTCGACTTCATGCACAACATCAACAACAAACAACAGCAATCGCTCAGAGTCTGCAAGCATCCAATGCATTCCATCATTACCTGTCTTGCTCTTCTCTTTGGCTGTCAGATCATCAGATGCCTAGTTCTGACAGTTGTTATTTTTTTTTACGGGGCAGTGGCCTCATCATTACTCCAGTCCACATTCATTTTGAGTGTTAGTCGCTGTTTCGGTTTTCGTCTTATTCTTCTGTGGCACTTTGTCACAGTTTAAGTTGCTTCCCATGGTCAGCACTGTGATGATGGGCCGCGGCCTGGGTAGCGCTCATTGATGGTCATTTGAGTTTGCACAAATGTCAGCAAGTTTCTTCAAAGAGTCTCTTGTCTTTCTCTGCCAAGTACCTTCTGTCCTGACAGTGAGGACCTTTGGATGCCTGCTGAGGCTGTAGCCTTCGGACACTGATGAGTTTCGGCTCGAAAACAAAACGGAGGATAGCTATAGTCACGTTTCACTTCTTATGGAGGCGGGACTGGTAAAGGCAACATTTCTTGTACTAATGTCTGGCTTGATGGAAATGTACTTGTGCGAGACAGGAAGATGAAGCAGGACTCTGAAGAGTGGACAGTTAAATGCATAGACATCCAACTCCAATAGGGAAATAAAAGAGAAGACGGTGGTGATGGATTTGTTGTGATTTGAACCAGAAAGACAGATACACAGACACATAAAGGAAGGAAGAAAGTAACAATTTGAAAGCCTAGTTGTCAGGGAAGAGGAGCTCGTCCTCAAACTCTGGTGGTTCGGACAGAAGTAGGTCCTGTAACGCACTATTTACGTCATCCAAGTCGCTCTCCTCTTCCTGCTGTGATTCACGTATTTTGTAATCCGGTGGTATAAAGTGCTGATTCATTTTGATCATGGTTAACCTCTCCACGCTTTGGGCCGAGAGACTGGTCCTTTTCGAAGTTACAATGGCACCAGCAGCACTGAAAACACGCTCAGAAGAGACACTTGCGACAGGGGAAACCAGATACTTTATCGCCAGCCTGCTGAGCACTGTCCATTGGCTTCTTTTCCCATACCAATACACCAATGGGTTTCCATCCATGAAGACCTCTGTTGGGTCATACAGATAGGCCTGGACCAACCGCTCAATGTTCAGGGGTGCTCCGATGTGCGCGGCCTGTTTTGCCTTTGCATCAGCACTGGACTTACCATACCCCTGCTGTAGAAACCAATCAGTTGCACATTGTGCTGTGGATGATCCTGTTCTTGATGTTATTGTTGGTGTAGGTGACTGCTGGGAGGCAAATGCACTGCCCTCAGGCTCCGAAGTAGAACTTGACTCTGGATGCCCTGTAGTACTGGTTATGGCCTGGGGTGGGGGGCCTGTAATTAACAGCCGTTCGCTTTCGAAAATAGTGGCTTCCTTAGCTATCAAAGTTTTGTAGTTGGCAACATCCACTTCCGAAAAAGGAATTACTGCCTTGCTGTTCAGAAATACTTTGTACCGTGGATCCAAAATTGTGGCACTAATGTAATGTGGTTGTGACAAAATTTTATTTTTAATCCTTGTATTTTCCGATAAGCGAGCGGCTAAGGTCTCCGCCAAATGATATGCGTCTTGTTTGTCATCCACACCTGCGTACGTTTCAGACACATCCTTCAGCTGTTGCTCTAGCATGTGCAACAATGGGATAGCTTGGCCCATAGTACAGTCCTCCCTGCTGACTTCACGTGTGAAGATCTCAAAAGGAAGTAGCATCTCAGTCAGGCATTTAATGAGGTCCCATTGAGCCATCTCAACGGTCATGCCTCTCACAGTAGGTTCCCCTAATCTTTGCATGACATAAGCATTGAGTGGTATGTACAGTTCAAACAGACGATCAAGCATGTAATAAGTTGAGTTCCAACGTGTTGGCACCTCCTGGATGAGCGCTTTGACTGGCATTTTATGCTCACGTTGAATGACCCTCAGCTGCTTCCGGGCTTTAAAAGAATGGCTGAAATGTGTGCATATTCTTCTGCAGGTGACCAGTAAGTTGCTGACTTTGGATTCATTTTTCAAAAAGTCTTGAACAACAATGTTAATGCAGTGTGCCAAACACGGGACCCTGAAATAGCCACCATTGCGCATGGCCAAAACTACATTACTGCCGTTGTCCGTGGCAACAAAACCAATCGTAAGCCCTCTTGGGCGCAGCCACTCAAAGACCTTGGTGTTAAACTCTTCCAAAATGTTTGCAGCAGTATGAGATTTCTCCATGGCAAACATGGCTACAGTTGCATGTTTGCGAGTGGCATGAAAAATCTCTGCAGTATCAACACCAGCAGATATCTGTTCTCTAACCACCTCAAAACAGATCCAGTGTGCAGTGATGCACATGTAATCTGTGGCTTGGCAACTGGTCCACATGTCTGTAGTCAGGTGGATACTGTGAACAGCACTCTGCTTCAAGGCCTTTCCTAGCAATTCCAGCACGTCGTGATGTAGTGCTGGAACTGCAACTCTGGCAAAATAGTAGCGGCTGGGAACATGCCATTTTGGGCAGATGGTTGACACAAATTCCAGAAAACCCACCCCTTCAACAAAAGAAAAAGGGAGAAGGTCCAGTGCTAACATTTTAGCCAGCTTCGCATTGTACAAACGTGCTATTGGGTGGTTGCGTTCGTACTGCCCCTCACCCCCAAACATGCTGATAATGGTAGGCTGCATGGTTTTCCTTTCTCTTAGGCTCAACGCACTTTTTGGTAGTGCGGACCTGAGTACTTCTTGGTGTCTCCGGCTGACTCTTACTCTTGTGCCACTGAGATGTTGCTGAAGATGTGTGCAACGTTAAGACTGCACTGCTGGGGTCAGGGACACCTTGTGTACCACTACCAGAGAGAATGTCTCCCTGTCCTTCCTCTTCCACCGTGATCGGATCTTCTTCTTCTACTCCTTTATCCCCACCAACACCAATGGTTGCAGCTTTTTTCTGCCGCGAAGGTGGTCCTCCCAGCTGATCAAGTGGTGTTTTTCAGATGGGTCATTTGGCCTCCGGTACCATAGTTTGTACCAAGCTTACCACGACTAACAGAGGTATTACAAATGGAGCATATAGCAATGTTCTCCTCCTTTTCGCTAACCGTAAAGAAGTCCCAAACTGGGGAGCTTACCTTTGGCCTCCTGCTGGAGGTGCCACTTCCAATGCCGGATGATCTGTAGGGTGTGTGTTGAATTTGACTCTGTGCTGCTGTACCACTACCTACTCCTACTGAGGTGGTGGTTGTGCTGGATGTAGGTCGCTGCCGGGCCTTTGCTAATGCAAATATGGAAGCTGTAGGTCGTGTTGGTGTTACCTGTGGAAGTATGCGTGCTACATCCCTCGCAGCGATTTTGGATAGGGTAATAATGTTGGTCTCCATCTCCTCGGGGCCGGGAGTGATGTTCGTGATGACTGGCTCGTCATCATCATCATCTTGCTGTTCTACATCGACCTCCATAAGTGTAAGGCTTTCCGGAACCTTCCTTTTCCCTAGCTTGGTCTTGGAACGTGGCTCCCTCTCAGACTCAGTTTGTGGCTTCCAAGTGGCATCTAGATCATCAGAAGGGAGGCTTGGCGAAGAACTTGATGGACTACCCCTCCTTTTCCTTGCTGGGGATTTGGAAGACAATGGATCTTCTGAATGAGTGGCTTCTTCTTCTACCTCTGCATGAGGCTCAATTTCCTGAACTGCCCCTACTTCAGGAGGAACAACAACTACTATTGCGGGCGGTGGTTGTGGCTGTTGTTGTTGACCACTTATCTGCTGTGTTTCCTCCTGCGTTGATTGGGTACTACTTTGAGATAGCGATAAGTTTATCTCAGGCTCAGCATCACTGCTTTCCACCATTAGGCTGGCTACCTCTTCCACACTCATGTGCTTGGGCCTGGGTTGGTGGGTTGGGTCCAATGATGCGGAGGTGCTGCACCCAGCTTGCCCCCCGGACACCGCTGCTGCAGGCGCAATTTTTTTCCCAAAAGGTATTGGCCGGCACACCAGACTTAAGTGTCACTTCCTTCTTCTGTTCCTTCTTCTTCTCAATAGCAACTTTCTTGGTACTGGAGGACCTGGTACCTGCTTTCTTTGGGCCCATCTTCTTCAGATGTCAGCAGCACTCAGTTGCAGAGATGTCTGGTCAGGTCACACGTCACGTTGTGTTGTGTGTACAGCAGCAGGATGTCTGTCTGGCAGTGCAATGGGCAATGATGAGAGACACACCTCCTCCTCAGTCTTTGTGCACCTAAAAGCAAAAAAGCCAGAACATCAGTCAAACATAGCACAAATCAAACAAATAGAATATAGAACTTAGTGTGTGGTGGCCTCAATTATTAAATTTCAGAAACTCTGTGAACAACAACACACAGTCTAGCCATTTATGAGACGTTGACAACAAGGCCAGGGCTTTCCTGGCTACTGTGTAGTGCTAGTGTACACTCTGGAAGAATAAGAATAGTAAAGAACAAAAACTAAAATGTAGTGGAGCATGTTTGGCCTAAATTTGTGCATCACGTGGGATGTATTATATAGCAGCATCAGGGAGCTGCAGCTGGCAATGGGGATGGATTTGGAAGCAGTAAGACAAGAGGAACAATGGAAAGACACGCAGGCCTATGTGGCAAAAACAGCACACTAATAACTACCACAACAAAATGGCCCCCAGAAACATGGTGACTCACAGGCACAAGGCACAGCAAACAATGAACTCAAGCAGGCCTATATATGGGCAGACAAAGGATGCCTTATAAAACACACACAGCTTTAATGCAAAAACTAAAATCCACATGGCTAAAAACACTTTTGAAAGTTAGACAACCACTACAACAACACAATTATAATTACACAGTACACACGCAAAAAAGGCATTTATTTAACACACCCAAAAAGTGAAATAGTCAGACCCTCCAAAAAAACCACATTTCGCAATTCAATTCAATGCCATCCATGGCCTAAATGATGTCAAAATTCCACAGACTACACAGAAACAGTTTTATGCACCCATGGTGACTACCTCTGGGCCTACTGGCATACTGGGCCGCAAGCTTGGAGGCCTATGGCAAAAGCACAGTGGCTGGCTTTACAAAATGGCCACCACCCACATGGCCAGGCCACTCAAAATAACAAAAAAGTGAAGACAAAGGACAGGACCAGGCAGTTGGAGACTCTGGGCAACTTCCTTCCGCTTGAAAAAAATTGTAAAACAAAAAAAAAGTGACTCCTTGCTCACCAAACTACATCTAAATGACAACCTGAGGAGTTTTTGTGCAAAATGAACTAAATCAACATTTTCGAGAAGGTTTTATGATGCTCGAGAGATATTCTTCGCCAGATTGTAAATTCTGCGTGTTCGGCATCGCCATCGTCACAAAAAGTCGTTATCGCGCGCAGCGTACATTGAGCGCGCAAGAAGATAAAAAGTGTAAGTCCGCGTTGTCGCGCAGTGCGGACTTGCCCAAAGTCCGCGAGCTGAACGCCCAGGGTTACCTACTGGCTGAAAAGGCCTTTTTATTTAACAAACACCCAAAAAAATAAAATACCACCCCAAAACCCACATTTTGCAAATCAATCCAATGCCATCCATGGCCTAAATTATGTTACAATTCAACAGACAACACAGAAACAGTTTTTATGCACCCATGAGGATGACTACCTCCGGGCCTACTGGCACACTAGGCCGCAAGCTTGGAGGCCTATGGCAAAAGCACAGTGGCTGTTCCCACAAAATGGCCGCCAACACATGGCCAGGCCACCCAGAACAACAAGAAAAGGAACACAAGACAGACAATGCAGTCCTATGGCAAAAGCACAATGCCTGGCTTTACAAAATGGCCGCCACCTACATGGCCAGGCCACCCAAAATAACAAAAAAGTGAAGACAAAGGACAGGACCAGGCAGTTGGAGACTCTGGGCAACTTCCTACCTCTTGAAAAAAATTGTAAAACAAAAAAAAGTGACTCCTTGCTCACCAAACTACATCTAAATTACAACCTGAGGAGTTTTTGTGCAAAATGAACTAAATCAACATTTTCGAGAAGGTTTTATGATGCTCGAGAGATATTCTTCGCCAGATTGTAAATTCTGCGTGTTCGGCATCGCGATCGTCACAAAAAGTCGTTATCGCGCGCAGCGTACATTGAGCGCGAAGAAGATAAAAAGTGTAAGTCCGCGTTGTCGCGCAGTGCGGACTTGCCCAAAGTCCGCGAGCTGAACGCCCAGGGTTACCTACTGGCTGAAGAGGCCTATTTATTTAACAAACACCCAAAAAAATAAAATACCACCCCAAAACCCACATTTTGCAAATCAATCCAATGCCATCCATGGCCTAAATTAGGTTACAATTCAACAGACAACACAGAAACAGTTTTTATGCACCCATGAGGATGACTACCTCCGGGCCTACTGGCACACTAGGCCGCAAGCTTGGAGGCCTATGGCAAAAGCACAGTGGCTGTTCCCACAAAATGGCCGCCAACACATGGCCAGGCCACCCAGAACAACAAGAAAAGGAACACAAGACAGACAATGCAGGCCTATGGCAAAAGCACAATGCCTGGCTTTACAAAATGGCCGCCACCCACATGGCCAGGCCACCCAAAATAACAAAAAGTGAAGACAAAGGACAGGACCAGGCAGTTGGAGACTCTGGGCAACTTCCTTCCTCTCGAAAAAAATTGTAAAACAAAAGAAAAGTGACTCCTTGCTCACCAAACTACATCTAAATGACAACCTGAGGAGTTTTTGTGCAAAATGAACTAAATCAACATTTTTGAGAAGGTTTTATGATGCTCGAGAGATATTCTTTGCCAGATTGTAAATTCTGCGTGTTCGGCATCGCGATCGTCACAAAAGTCGTTATCGCGCGCAAACGTACATTGAGCGCGCGAAGAAGATAAAAGTGTAAGTCCGCGTTGTCGCGCAGTGCGGACTTGCCCAAAGTCCGCGAGCTGAACGCCCAGGGTTACCTACTGGCTGAAAAGGCCTATTTATTTAACAAACACCCAAAAAATGAAATACACCCCAAAAACCACTTTTACCAATTCAATCCAATGCCATCCATGCATGCCCTACATGATGTTTAAACTTTAAATTCAACAGACACCACAGAAACATGCACCCATGGGTACCTCTGGCTCTAGTCCGGGCCTACTGGCTGAAATTCCAATCAAAGAAAAACAACTAGGCCCCTGACGAAACTACAGGCCACAACAATACATTTTAAAAACTATGGAAATCCCCCAAAAAATGTAGGTACAAACAAGCCCCAATCAAACAAACAAGTACACCAATTCTCCAACTTACTTGTAAAATCTCAAATCCAAGAGTCCTCAAATCCAATCCAATGATATAATGCAGCAGACAGACACAAAAAGTGATCCTTCCAGCTCCAAATCCAAATGAAAGTGAACAGCACATGGACAAAACACTGGGAGGAGCCTGCTGGACAGGAACAGGAAGTTTGAGAATCAGGGGCACTTCCTTCCTCTTGGAAAAAAAGAAAAAGGACTCCTTGCTCACCAAACTACATCTCTAAATGACAACCTGAGGAGTTTTTGTGCAAAATGAACTAATTCATCATTTTCGAGAAGGTTTTATGATGCTCGAGATATATTCTTCGCCAGATTGTAGTTTCTTCGTGTTCGGGATCGCGATCTTACCAACACTGCCGCCGGAAGTCAGATCGCGCGTCCGAATGACGTGTTCGCGTTCGCACACTCTCGCGGGATCGTGCGGCCGGATTCCAAATCTCGTGGCGCCCGCGAATGGATAGGAAGTCGCGTCGGCGAACGCAGAATCACGGTAGGTCGTTACCGCGCGCGCGAACGTATATTGAGCGCGCGAAGAAGAAAAACAGCTACGCTACGCCGCAAATTGCGTAATGCACGGTAACTCGCGTTCTACGCGAATCGCGAAGTTGCCGAAACTTCGCAAATTCCGCGAGCGTAGCATAGTTCACCGCCCAGGGTTAATATTAACTATAAAATACGCATTGCTTAAATGAACTGCTGTACAGGCATGTTGGTTACTGTGTTGTCTCGAAGCTATGCACTATTAAACCGATCCACTTTATGCGGTTTATTGCTAAATATATAAATGTACAGATTATACTGACTCTCTGTTGCAATGTATACGCTGACCGCAGTCCAAACATACAGACATTGATAAGGAAAGTAATATCCTTGGAATTTATGGTAGCCTTCTGCATAGCGCCTCTTCCCAATGCCTGACTCAAGGGAGGAGGCTGGAGAGTTCAGTATTTGAGTTAGTTCAGGTCATTACAAATACCATAGGCTGAGACTTAGAGAGCACTGGTGTTAGGCATGCCATCTAGCTTATACACATCTAAACTTCAAACAGGAGAACAATCTATTGGATTACAAAGACCTTATGCATGATCAGCCACTGTGCAAAATAGCTGCCTCTTCGATTACACATTTTATAGTCTCAGGTCAAAAGTCTTTAGGTAACAGAGATTTTATCAGCCTGGGATTCAGAGCTGACAGAGGGATTGCAGATGTTGTACAGGTTCATGCCATAAACAGCAGGGCCAGCAAATATTACACCGATCTCTCAGAATCTGGACAGACATCCAGACATCCCTCGGGTTAAAACAATCACAAGATAAGGCCTCAGACTGAAAGTTTGTCTATTTGTTTACAAGGATCTTGCAGAGTGAACATTGGGGCAGCAAGGATACTCAGGCTGCAGATACTTAACAGGCTAATGACACTTCTTCAGGTCACATGGATCACAGAAGCTCTGGAAGTGGAGCTGTCTCTAGGGCTACAGTGATTGTTTGGGATGGTAATTTAGAGTTTAGCAAGTTCCCCTTGGGCTCTGAACAGCAAACATAGCATTTGTGTTCCATAAGTTAAACAGGCTGAGGAATTAGCACACGGATTTGGGCTTTGGGTGGAAAGGCTTTCTCCAAGGTGGCGCATATTTTACAGGTTCAAGCAGCAGGAGTGTGGGGGGGTGGAGGAAGAATGAGGTGGTCCTGAAAGCCTTGGGCCACGGCCAGGCGCGCAACGCCCATTGGGCTGAAAGGGCTTCAACCCCCCCGTCGTGTGGGTCAGCCCGGGCTGAGACAGCTTCCCGGGCACACACACACAGCCACACCCGAGTACTTCACAGGTCTTATGAGGCTTTGTTGTTTTTTCACCCCTTCTTAGAGCCCCTGCATCGCCACTCTGACTATCACTGGAAGAATTAGCCCCTCCCGAAATTTTTAGTAGCCCCCGCCCAAAATGTGGCTTTAGTTGCGCCTCTGAAAGCACATGCATGCTTTTGTCCACTTCTTAACACAAGGAGGGCGTGTGCTGGTAGATGGTTCGAGAGGGGAACTTTTCAACATGCTGCACAGCAGCTACACTGCTCTACAACATAACTTAAAAGCATTGGCAAAGCCAATAGCTCTGGCTAAACACTTAAAAGGTCCAAAGGCGAGACCGATTGGCAATGTCAATGCTTGTTCTAAACTGGTGTGGTGTCCATTTGTAGTGTTTTCACTGTGTTACTGTATGGGGCCGATTACAATGTAGTTCGGAAAAGCTCAGAATGGGTTTCGGTATTGCAGAATCCGATTTGGAACCCTTGCTTCCGAAAGAATCGTACACATTTCCCAATGACCAATTATGATGGCCAAAAAACCGTTCGGCCAGTCCGAATCAGTTCCAAAAGGAATTGGGACAACCCGAGTCTTTTGGAGCCGAATCGTACAGCTCTATGGACACGGTTTCCGAACGAGCGATTATGATGACCGATTCGGACAGCCATTCCGATTCGGTCTGCCCGACATGAAACGACTGTCGGAATCTGTCTTTGGGGGCATGTTGCGGTCCCCCCTTCACCCAGAGTCATCCGATTGGGGCCTGTGGGCCAAGGGACCCCTCTTCCCAACCATGCACAATGTGGCAGGCACCATGGGGTGTCTACCACAGGGTGCAAGATTTTTCCCAACCATCCCTTTTTTCAATGGAAGCCTGTGTTCTTGTTCAGAACACAGGCCCCCATTGAAGTCAATGCGAGTCCCACCGAACGATGTTGGGAAGCATCGTAATCGGTCGTTCGGACTCGCAGGACCCGATTCGTTCAGAAACGATTCCGAGACCGATTCGTTCGGAACAGGTTCCGAACGACATCGTAATCGGCCCCTATGTGTGCACAAATGCCTTACACACTGCCTCTGAGATAAGCCTGTCTGCCCCTGCCAAGCTACAAAGGGGGCGATCTGGGGTTGTCTCAGGGTGTAACTCCCTTACTCTAACTCTAAGCAAGGATCCCTACTTTGACAAAGGTGCAAAGCATTGCCAACTAGAGACCCCATTTCTAAAAAAGGATTACAGGAGTAACAACACATTAAAGTCCTCCATTATCAGAGTGCACTAGCGCAGAGTACTGAGCCTAGATTGTAGAGTCCAATAATAGGTGATCCACTTCGAGACTTCAAACCTTCTTGAACTAAGCTGGTGCGTGCTGTGTGTGTGGTGTGGCGGCAGCAGGACCAGAGGTGGAGGTAAGTTTCCAGTCTCAGTTTCAGCGGTTAATTTCTTCCCTGCAAGGGCCATTCTGATTTGCTGATTCTGACCTTTGTGCTCTTTCATCCCATCGCTGTGTGAGCTGGACACTTCTCAGACACTCCTAGCTGGTCAGATTGATCCCCTTGAACTCCTTGACTACTCTCTGAAGTTGGCAATTTTTGGTTGCATTGCTGCATTGCTGGGGTATGGACTTTCCCTCATTCCTTCCTACAGCCTGGTCTGGCAGCTTGGTTGGGTTGGCGAACACTTTGACAGATAACCATGGGGAAATGCAAAAATGGTGATAATGCTGCCCACCCTTGTGTCTCGATCAACAGTATGCTGGAGCGGGTTATTCGGATTGTAAGCAACGAGATTGAATAGACTGAATGCAGACTTTCCCTTGACTGATGAGCACTGGGTCCTTGCCTCACCTCAGATAATGCAAGCGCCAGCAACTTTGAATTGAGGGTCTCCGCCATGCCAGTCCCCCCTGGCCCGAACATTAGATCTGAAGCAGCATCCCATCCAGAGCCATCTCTGGGCAGCCCCCCATTGCAGCAACAGGTCCCCATTTAAGCGGTCAAGAGAAAAAGACAACCTGGAAAGAATGAGGGCAGCAAGAGGAAACGACCCCCCGCTACCAAAGCATCTGCGAACTCTATGAACCACCTGCTTACATGGATCCAACCAATGCCCATGTCGTTGTCGCAAAATGCAGAAATTATAATGGCCAGAAGGGTGTGATGGGTGGGTGGGGCAGTCTAAGAAGGACAAAGAAGGGGACTGCTTTGTTTTAAATTTACTCTGGTCTGCATGCGTACTTAACATCATGAGCGCTAAAGCACTTCACAACCTTGCTGAAACAAAGGTAGTTGGTCTCCCTCTTGGATTTTTTTCAGGCCACCTCTCCTCCTTCCAGCCAATGCCCTATGGTCACAGCCAGTCATGTTGCCTGTTTTAATAGGTTCTCAGCCCTGAGTGACCTGGAGGCCGTGGAATGACTTCTGGCCAAAGAGGTAATGGATAACCAAGTGTCTCCCCATCATAGTTCACAGTAGGTTGCCCCATGCCCCCAATAGCCCTGAAGGTCAGACAGAAAATTTTCCAACGTATCCAATCAGTGTTGCCCAGGTGTTCCTGGGAAGGCCCAATTTATCTCCTGGAATGTGGCCTGGTGTCCGGACTGGTGGGAGTTTATTGAACAGTATGACGTGTGCCTCTTTCAAGAGACATGGTCTCTACAACCCCAGTTCCATGTTGGCTACACTCACTATACCAAGGTCGCCACCACGGCAGGCAAGGGCCGGCCTTCTGGAGGCCTCACAACTTGGGTTAAGACTACAGTGAGAAGCACAATGAAATAAATCATGGTTGACTCCCGTGATTTACTGTGTATATGCCCTAATGCCCCACAGGGTGGAATCTATCTAATATACAATGTGTACTGTAGATCAGCTGGAAGAGTCTTGGAAACAATGGTTCTTGACTGACTGAATGCACATATACCACTCCAGTAACCAAATGCAAGAAAGTTGTGGGGGGGGCAACCTTAATAGTCAGTTCGAGCCTTTGGGTCTCGACATCACGTTCCTCTCAGCGGAAGATGACTTATGATCAGTCCCAGCCCTTGAAATATTTTCCTTGGGAAAATGGTCTCTGATGGCAATAAAGATCAAAGCCCTTACCATAAATCGGGGTTGAGAGCCTGTAATGGCAGAACTAGTTCAGATCGACTAGGGGGTCCTACATTTAACAGCCCAAACTCAATGAGCCTGATTGCTTATATTCTTTCGGGCCTTCAACTATGGCCACACCTCAAAGACGTTCAAGTAGTAACTTTTCAGGATAGTCACCACAATGCTCTTACACTTAATTTAAACCTAGTTGAACATGCTGACCACGGTAGAGAGCTACTGGACAGGAGATTAAGGATCACTAGCAATAGGCGTAGCGTTAAATGATGTAGCTTGTAGACCTCGCAAGAGTCCCCAAGTCAGATTTTCTGTATTGTGGCTGAAGTGATGGAGGGTCTGGTGCCACTTTTTCTGAAGGGTTGGGAAGAGTCGCTGGATGCCATTTGTGAGATCAACATTGGCTTGTGTAGAAAACTAAGGACCCTATTTTTTGTTGAAACCAGGCGTTGAGAAGCAACCTCCGACCTGGTAAAACAAAACCTGCAGAGACACCAAATCCAAATTGGTTGCGGCAATAAAGGACCAAGACAGGTCCTTGATCCAGGAGGCCAGGCATATCCATAACAAGGCCCTTGTTGATGCTAAAAAAGACTAGGTATGGGACAAATGGGAGATCTTGCTACAGGCTGCCAATTGAAAGAATCACCATCAGTTCTGGAACATTATCTCTAGTGGCACTAGGGAAGGGTCCCACCTCACAGATGTTAACATTCCAGCAAGTGACTGGGTAGTCAAATATTCAAGCCTGTATACGCAGAAGGAAGAACAGTCCCCTACTGTTAGTGAGGCCATAGGATTGGGGATCAGGTGCTGATGAACACATGTTAAATTTGAAGATGCTGACATCTTTGAAGCAGCGGCCGCGGGTGTGCCCTCTATGACCAGGGAATAACAGAGCAGGAAATATATCTAGCCATAAAGAGCATAGTACCCAATAAACCACCAAGTCTAGACAAAATTTCCAGGGATGTATTTCGGAGGGAGGCAGACAACTGGGGCGCTTACTTCTCTCCATTATTTAAACCTTTTCTAAAAGGGGCCCTTTGCCTCCCACATGGGCTGGGGCTGAAATCATACCCATCCATAAGAAAGGGCCCGCAATGAACCGTCAAATTGTAGACCCACAAGTCTAATTGACAGCTCGCAAAAGTTGTTTTATAGGGTCATACTTAGCAGACTGCAGAAGTGGATAGCTAGGAATAATATTCAGTCCCCCCCTACAGGCGGGCTTTAGAGAGGCCACAAGCACGATTGATCAGGTGTTTCGGCTCCAGATGGAGTATTGAAAGGTGGTCAGCCTTGGGGCTGGACACCTCTATGTCGTGTTTATTGACCTTTGCTCTGCCTTTGATTTGGTCCCCAGATCCACCCTGTGGCGGGTATTGCAAGAGATGGGAGTACCCAGCGATTTACTAAGCATCATAGTGAGGCTGCACATGAACAATTATGTGCAGGTGAGGTGTGGCCATGCTAGTGAGTTGACAGAGCCCTTCCCGTAAGTAGAGGAGTAAGACAGGGCTGTGTGCTTTGTGTACTTGCCCCAACACTCTTTTCCCTTTACATCAATGGCCTTATAGATTACCTGGGGCAGATTAATAACGATGCCCCTATACTGTCGAACATGAGGATTGCTGTCCTCATGTTCGCTGATGACACTTTTTTGCTGTCAAAATCCCCCATGGGCTTGCAAAAGCTCCTGGATCTAGGTCCACTCTCTCCCCACTGCTCCGCTGTGCCGTCTCTTGCCTCCAGGCCCCGACCTCCTCCTTGGGAGGTTCGAGGCTGCTGCCCGCTCCTGCGCCTGCTGCCCGCTCCAACTGGGACCAGACTGCCTCCAACCACCGTAACCTTTCTCAGCCGTTTTTTTTCTTAATTTTTTTTCCCTGATGTGCCACTTTTATTGTGCCCATCTATGTCTTGCTCTAATTCCACCACTGTTTTTATTTTCTCGTGCCTGCCTGTTCCTTTTGCCTCTCGCCACTGCTGCCCCTGCGGCCCCTCCCCCCCTGAATTCCCCCCCCCCGGAATTTCCCCCCAGAATTCCCCCCCGGAATTCCCCTGCTCCCGCCTCCCAGCCTCTCCTCCCTGCCACCTCCCCTACTTAATGGCAGCTGCTGCGGGGGAGCGCGAGTAAGACCTCCGACCCTCGGTCTAGGTCCACTCTCTCCCCACTGCTCCGCTGTGCCGTATCTTGCCTCCAGACCCCGACCTCCTCCTTGGGAGGTTTGAGGCTGCTGCCCGCTCCAACTGGGACCAGACTGCCTCCAACCACCGTAACCTTTCTCAGCTGTTTTTTTTCTTAATTTTTTTTCCCTGTTGTGCCATTGTTATTGTGCCCATCTGTATCTTGCTCTAATTCCACCACTGTTTTTATTTTCTCGTGCCTGCCTGTTCCTTTTGCCTTTCGCCGCTGCTGCCCCTGCGGCCCCTCCCCCACGGAATTCCCCCCCCGGAATTCCCCTGCTCCCGCCTCCGAGCCTCTCCTCCCTCCCACCTCCCCTACTTAATGGCGGCCACTGCGCGGTCGCGCCGCCGGCGCGCCATAGGCGTGCCAAAGGCAAGCCCGTCTGTGCCCCTCCGCGACCCGACCGCGGCCAGCGCCAGGAACCCTGGACCTCCCACTACCCATCGCTACGACACCACCACCCTCCTCGCACTCAACCCTGGAAGACTTAGAGAATGCCAACAGGCCTCGCCGAACACGACCCACGGCCAGTTCTCCTGCCTCCACTGCCGCCAGACCCTCACCGCCACCCCGGCCTCCAACACCTCCGACGCCAGCACCGGCGACACCCTAAAATGCATCCTCCTCAACGTACGCTCTGTACACAAACACACCATGGAAATCTGGAACCTACTCGACTTTCTTTCGCCCGACATTGCCTTCTTCACAGAGACCTGGACCAACGCATCCTCCGCCCCCGACATCAGCACCGCCATCACAGATGGATACAAGATCCAGAGGAAAGACCGCCCCAACCACCCAGGAGGGGACCTCGCCATCGCCCACAAGATCACCCTCCGCCTCACCACCTCCAGCGAAACCTTCCCCTCCGCCGAACACCTGCACTTCAAGATCCAGACCACCCCCAAAGCCACACTCCGAGGAACCCTCGTCTACAGACCCCCGGCCCCCGAACACCCTTCGCCACCACCATCACCGACTTCATCGCACCCCACGCGATCGCCTCAACAAACTACATACTCATTGGAGACCTGAACTTCCACCTCGACAACCCCAGCGACCCCAACTCCACTATCCTTCGTGACAACCTCGCCAGCATCGGACTTAAACAACTCGTCAACACACCGACCCACAGAGCAGGACACACCCTCAGCCCCATCTTTGCGGCAGGAAACAGCGTCCATTTCAGCCACACAATGCAGCCGCCATGGACCGACCACCACGGCATACACTTCGCCATCAACAAACCCAAGGCACCCAAACCAGCCCCACGCCCACCACGAAGGAACTGGAGCAAGGTTACCGACGTGCAACTTAACTCCACCCTCACCCGAGACAACCACACCTGGGCACCCGATGCAAACAACGCAAACGACGCAGCCAGAGAACTCCACACCTGGATCTCCAACTGCGCAGATGAGCTCGCCCGCTACGCAACCCCGACAGACAATGCCCCAGGAAAGCCGCCTGGTTCACAACTGCTCTCCAAGAAGCCAGACGTACCTGCAGACGCCTGGAGAAGAACTGGAGAAACACCAAGACAACCGAAAACCACCCCACCTACAAGGACGCCATGACAGACTACCACAACCAGATCAGAGCCACCAAAAGGAACTTCATCCACAACAAAATCCTGGCCAACTCCACCAACTCCAAGGAACTTTCAGTGTCATTCAAGAATTCAACAACCCACGCAGCGAAGCCACAGACATCACCCCATCCCAAGACCTCTGCGACAAGCTTGGAACCTATTTCCACCTCAAGATCAAAAACCTCTACGACAACTTCATCGACCATCCACCAGGCACCACAGACAGCACCCCGCCCCCCAGAAACACCAGCCAGCACACCATCTCCAACTGGACACCGATCACGGCCGAAGACACTGCCTCGACCATGAAAAGCATCCACTCGGGGGCCCCCACCGACCCCTGCCCCCCTCACATCTACCACAGAGCCGTGGCTGCCATTGCACCCAAACTACAATGCACCATCAACACCACCTTCAAAACAGGCCCCTTCCCAGACTACTGGAAGCGCGCAGAAGTCAGACCCCTGCTCAAGAAGCCCACAGCTGACCCCACCGACCCCACCGACCTCAAGAACTATCGGCCCATCTCGCTCCTCCCCTTCGCAGCCAAAGTTGCAGAGAAAACAGTCAACAGGAAACTGACATGATTCATTGAAGAGAATGCCGTCCTCGACCCGTCCCAATCCGGATTCCGAAGCAACCACAGCACAGAGACCGCCCTACTCGCCGCCACAGACGACATCCGCACCCTCTTGGACCAAGGCCACTCCGCAGCCCTCCTCCTACTCGACCTATCAGCGGCCTTCGACACCGTCTCCCATCGCACACTAGTCATCAGACTACACGACGCAGGCATACAAGGAACAGCCCTGGACTGGATCCGATCATTCCTCACCGGAAGAAGCCAAAGGATCAGACTCCCACCCTTTCTCTCCGACCCCACGAAAATCACCTGCTGAGTCCCACAGGGTTCATCACTGAGCCCCACCCTCTTCAACATTTACATGGCCCCCCTCGCAGCCATCGTCCGACAACACGGCCTCAACATCGTATCCTATGCCGACGACACCCAGCTCATCCTCTCCCTCACCAAAGACCCCACCACTGCCAAACTCAACTTCCAGAAAGGAATGCAAGACATCGCAGTCTGGATGACCAACAGCTGCCTGAAGCTCAATGCCGAGAAGACAGAAGTCCTCGTCCTCGGTACCACCCCTTCTGCATGGGACAGTACCTGGTGGCCGACCGCCCTCGGAAGCCCACCTACCCCCTCAGACCACGCCAAGAACCTCGGCATCGTACTCGACTCATCACTCTCCATGAACCGACAGGTCCAACGCCGTCACCTCCAGCTGCTTCAACACCCTCCGCATTCTCCGCAAGACCTTCAAGTGGATCCCCCTGAGTCAAGGAAGACAGTCACCCACGCACCCATCACCAGCAGACTGGACTATGGAAACGCACTCTACGCCGGCATCAACAAGTCCCTACTCCGCAAACTCCAGACAGTACAAAACACCGCCACCAGACTCGTCCTCGGCATCCCCCGACACGAACACATCAGCCAACACCTACGAAGTCTCCACTGGCTCCCCGTGGAGAAAAGAGTCACTTTCAAAAGCCTCACTCACGCCTACAAATGCCTACACAACAACGGACCCAAATACCTCAACGACAGAATCAACTTCCACGTACCCAAAAGAAACCTCCGATCTTCCAACCTCGCACTGGACGAAACCCCGCGCATCCACAGAGCCAGAGCAGGTGGAAGATCCTTCTCTCACATTGCAGCCAAGACCTGGAACGAGCTACTGGCAGACATCAGATGCGCCCCCTGCCTGAACACCTTCAGGAAGACCCTCAAGACCTGGCTCTTCGGCTAAACAGATCTGCGGACCCCCCCCCTCAGCGCCTTGAGACCCTCACGGGTGAGTAGCGCGCTTACAATTTCCTGATTGATTGATTGATTGATCGTTTCCAACAACTATGCAATGATCGGGGCTTGGAAACCAATATGGGCAAAACGAAGCATATGATTTTAAACGCAGGGCACTCAACCAGGTCTAACCCAGTTCTAGCAATGTCTCCCCTCGAAAGGGTGCAATCATTCACCTACCTGGGTATTACAGTCACTGAACATATGGGGTGGCAGGCACACATCTTCCAACGTACGCTCAAACTAGAGCAAATCCCAGGGGGCATTTCCAAGATGGCATATAGATCGCAGTTCCATCCAGCAAGCCCGGCCCCGGTTTATCAATCGCAGTCTCTGGGGTCAGCCTTGTATGGTTCAGAGCTGTGGGGCCATGTGGTTGCGACCACACTTGATTTAGTTGAAAATCGATTCATCAGGCAACTGGTAGGTGTCCCTATCAGTACCCCATTGCTTTCCCTTAGACTTGACTTGGGGATGAGAACCTTGTCTGTTAAAACTGGCATTCATCCAATCTAGTACTGGAAGAGGCTTTGGACTACTCCGGAGCTCCTACAGTACTGTGAAGGCTTAATTGAGATTGTCAGCCTTGCAGGCTCAAGCAAAATTCCCTGAATCT
This sequence comes from Calotriton arnoldi, assembly GCA_963921515.1. Classification (NCBI taxonomy): domain Eukaryota; kingdom Metazoa; phylum Chordata; class Amphibia; order Caudata; family Salamandridae; genus Calotriton; species Calotriton arnoldi. The sequence continues at coordinate 3,119,466 of CAWUFW010000483.1, read as the reverse complement.
GATATGTGAGATCCCTCTTGGTGAAAATTGAGCCTTTAACTATGTGGAGTATGCCAAATGAGTCAGCTGGTATCTCCAAGAACAGCATCAAAAAAGCCTATTGGCAGCACATAGATATTGCAGCAAACACCAGGGGAAGCAGAGGTTCTTTGACCGATGCATTCCTTGTAGTTAAGGATGCTTATAGCAGAGAAAACTTTATGCACGAGATCAAACCTACTATGGCTAGGCACCTGTTCCTGCAGTTCCGCTACGGGACTCTTCCCCTTTGTTCCTTTACAGCTAGATGGGCTAAAGTATCTAGTGCGGATGAGAGGCGCTGCCCGTCATGCGGTGCCCCAAGGAGACCCTAGATCCTGTCCTGTTTTTCTGTCTGGCGTACGAGAGCAGTAGGCGTTGCTGGATATCACCACTGTGCCAGTCCGTAGGCACTAGAGAATACAAAGTTGCCCTAAGGATACTAAGAATTGATCTTAGTAAGCCATTACTTTTTGCACTAACACGTTATCTACTGGCCATGTTGAGAGCTAGGGCAATGTTCTCCATGGTAACTGGTAACGTGATATATTGCACTTCCAACTCTTAGTTTTGGATCCTAATACTTGACCCTACTATTATCTTTGTACATCCTTCACTATAGTGCGCCCACAAACCAATAGTTTTTTAATTATGTAATATTTGTCGTTTTATAACCCTCAGAACTCTAATGAACTGTATTTTAACAACATTTATGTATTTAACTATTTATGTTTTATATTGGAAAATGTTTTAATGTGCTTTTATGGCCGTTTAAGCAGAAATAAAGCTGAATGGAATTGAATTGAAAACTGCACAGAAAATACTTAGGGCCTTATTATGACTTTGGCGGTGTGGCAGCGGTCCACCATGCCAGCGCCCCCCTGCCACACCGCCAAAGCCATAATGCGACCGCCCACCGGATTCCAACAGGAATCCAGGTCAGGTGGCCCTGCGGCGGCTGGCCCATGGTGGTGCAGTGCTGAGTCTCATATGTGAGCCTTAGCAGGGCACCGCAATCGGAGCACCAATGCACATTCCTGCAGGGCATGGACTCTAAAGTCCATGCCCTGCAGGAGCTGGCACCCCTGCGTGCATCGCCTGGCACAGGCACCAGTGGGCCCTGTAGGGCCCCCTTTTTTTTCCTCACCACCACACTTTTCATGGCATTTGATTTGATTTGATTGATTTATTTATAGAGCGCCTGAATCATCCCCAAAGGGTATCTCCGCGCTGTCGGATTGCTACTACCAGCCACACATAGAATCGGATTAGAACAGTAAGGTTTTAAGGAGTTTTCTGAACTGTAAGTGATCCGGACAGTGTCGCAGGTGTACCGGGAGTGCATTCCAGAGGGTAGGGGCCACGTGGGAGAAAGCTTTTCCTCCCAAGCGCTCTTTTTTGTAGCGAGGAGCAACTAGGAGAGATTTGGACCCTGATCGAAGAGGTCTAGTCGGCAGGTAGTTGGTAAGTTTCTTCGCTAAATAACTGGGGCCTTTGCCATTCAGAGATTTGTGCACGGTGCAACAAACCTTAAACCTGATCTGCATATTCAAGATGGCGAGACTCTCAAATTAATGTTGCCGAAATTCAATGATGAAAGGTCAAAAAATAAATGCTGAAATAAAACAAATTCTAGTACAGTCAAATATTTCTAGATAGCAAAACATACACAACGATTGCCATCATATTCCACAAAGTACTCATGGTTTCTTAAGGTCACTGTCATGTACTCCTAAAGGACACACTTGGTTGAACAGAGTGCAATGACGTAAAGAATCACAGTAAGATAACGCTTACCCGGAAATCTCGAAGATGCGTACTGATATTGGAATGTAAATTCTCAATAAATAGAAGGCTTCATTAAAAATAAAATATGGTAAGGGAAAGTCACTATTACAAAAACAGTCAAGTATAGGAATTGCAAATAAAATCCCCTGGATAATTGTTAAAACACAAAAAAGCACAGTGAAATCTAAAGTGTAGGTTATGAAAGAGATAGCAGAAGAGAACTGAATAGTCCGGAATTTAAAATTTTGTTCCAGGGTGAGGCAACCATAAAAAAGTATGTATACTCCAACTCTTGTATTGTCAATTTGGGTAAATGAATACCTGGCCAACAGCGGATAAATGAAAACTAATGAAACCCTTTATCTTTGATTTTTTTTTAAATGCATTTTATATTTGCTTTATAAAAAGGGTTCTGAAGAATTGAGTAAAACCATATGCTTCCACTAATTGTGTATTTTTCCCGACAGGTCATGGCCATTACCAAAACTGGATAAAGTAGATTGTGAAATATGAGGATTATAACTCATGGTTTGTTTTTTTCTGTTATTCTACTTAATAGCTTAATAACTGATAGGAAGAAGTATTCACAAAGAGATATCGTAAAAGATAAATTTCATTCAGGAATGTCAATGATGGCTTCAATACATTTCTAAATATATTTCTAAAAAAAGCACAACTATTAAACAGTTAAACTGACTGTTATGACTGTTACGCATAAAACCACAGAAATTTGGATTTTACTGTTTGTGAAGCAAGCTGTGAATCACATCACCGCATACTGGTACTCACAACATCATCAATTACTTCCCTTATGACATTACTGTTTACATCACCACAGCTAAAAATTAAATATTGAAAAAAACATTGAAAGATAGACAAACACACTGATGGAGGATAAAAAAGAGAGCAAGCAAAAAACACAACAGATACAATAAGATACACAGTTAAGGAAAAACATCATACAGCGATTGACCAAAATAGAGTGTGAAAGAAAGAAACAATGATATGCACATATATGCAAATTATGGTACATAATCACAAGGACAATATGTGAAAAACAAAAGCAAAGACAATTAAAGATTGCATGTATTAAAAAAAATGGATTATTAAATGGGTGGATGTAAGTCCTCCTCATAAAATAAGAACATGAACTTCTTAAAGTAAAACACAGTTTCAATAATTTAAACGTGTATTAAACCCCCTGGTAGCTATGCCACAGAGCAGACAGGCTTAACTTAGGAAAATGTGTAAAGTATTTAGCAGTAACAAAACAGTTAAAAAGAAAAAACTCAGTACAATAAAAATCTCACAGCCAATTTAAAACCATAAAAAACATTTAATAAATAAAACAACACCATAACAACAAAACTCCAATAAAGGATATGAAGTTTTAAAGATTTAAGGAAAAAAGATGGAAAACAAATAAAGCGCTTATCAGTACTCACTATTTGTGGTTGACCTGGACTTAGACACTATTTTAGCCCAAATAGAGCATGGGTCAGATACACCAAGTGAATTCATCCTGGTCAAAGATTTTGGGGCATATTAGCAAGACTGGCGATAAAATTATCGCCGTTTTAGCGGCAGGAAACTGCTGCTAAAACGGCGATAATGGGACTTGCTAATATGCGTTATTGAATTCCAATAGAAGCCCAGGTAAGATGTCCTGCACATCTAACCTGGGCTTCTATTGAATTCTATAACGCATATTAGCAAGCCCATTATCGCCGTTTTAGCGGCAGTTTCCTGCCGCTAAAGCGGCGATAATTTTATCGCCAGTCTTGCTAATATGCCCCTTTATCTTCTGACGTAGGGGCTAATTAGATATAAGTGGGAGGCCTAATTCCCCGCCAGGTAAATTACTCCGTTGCCCTGATGGAGATGCAGCCCGTCGAATTTAGAAATAACCTCTAAGCTGACGGTCATTTTCTAAAGCATTGCCAGGAACCGCAGTCATGGTAGTTCCTTTCCATACTTTTTGCAGTTTGGTGCAGGGCTTCATCAGCATCACATAGCATTCCCCCAAAATGTTTTATTTTTTCTTTTTAGTAAGAAAATCTCAAAGAGGGATTTTCTATTTAAAAATAACAAAGATAATGCTACCCTTACCATGGGAGTCATCTCCAGAGGTGAGGGGGAATTATTTGCTTTTTCTAGCCCTTTTTGCCAGGGTTAGCCTGGTGGTGACTGGCAGTAAAACGGCTATATGTCTGCCCATCCTAATTGTGCAGATGGACATATAGCCAATTCATAGAAGTTTGGCTATGGTGGTGACAGAGTAGTCACAGCCGTAACCAAACCTATGTTCTGCCCACATTTGAATCAGGAAGGCAGACCACAGTGTTGGCAGGGAAGGAACTCCATCACCGTTGCGATGAAGTCCCGCTACGCTAACATCTAAATCAGCCCCTTAGTCTCTGAAATGGAAGTCGACATCCTCCTGCGAGGCAAGCTTGCACCCTAAATCGCCCGAAGTCCTCTCATAGCCCGATAGTTGCTGCTGAGAAAAACTCAGTGAGCGAAATTCAAATTTCGCAGCAGCCGCATGGAGGATACTCTCTGTGACTTTGCCTGGCCAAAATTTCCTCCTTTGGATTTAGTCTTGCTTATGGAGCTCAGAATCATCCATTGAGGCAACCTTTAAGCTGTATCTGATGAAGTTGCTTTGAAAATGAGACACCCTTGCCATGAGGTCCCACTGAAGCTCCAGAGGTCTTGAAGTCTAAATGTTTTACAAGACCCAACTTCTAAGAGTTTCTGATCAAGCTTTCATTGTCACAGCAAAGGCTCCCAGACTCCAAGGACAACATAAAAAGACCAGAACTCACTCCAGAAAATGAAACCAGCAGGATCCATCCAAGTTCCAGCTGCTGCTGGTCAGCTGGACATGTCAGGAAAAAGGACTCTTGTAGCTTTTTCTATCCCTGTAGTCACAGAGCAAGACATTCAGCTGACCATTAAAGTCAATTTATTAGTCTTCAGGTCTTCACACAGGTCTCAAACAGGAGGTCCTGCCATTGTTCTTCCACAGGCCCACCTTGTGTTCTTCCGCAGTCTACAGAATATTCTGATGAGCTCTGGGTGAGGTGCTAATTTTGTAGGTTTCACTCACCAGTGGGTGGGGTGACTCCTGGACACTCGTTAACCGATGAAAAAAAGTTCAGAGGGGCAACTCATCCCACTTTTGCAGCACATCCTCCTTGCCTTACTGTGAACGATACCTCAGTGTCCTATTCTGAGGCAAATCCACCTTGGACACTATCTTTCTTCTCCTGAGAGCAGCCTGTGTGCCAGGCAAGGGTGTGATTATGGACATGAGCAGTCCCCTCTTCCTAGCTACACCAAATTGGTTCAAAACTGGCTACAGAAGGCCTACAGAACAAGCCAGTGTGTCATGGACATTAGTGCAAGGGAGGGGATGGACCTCCTAGCTGCTGTTTGAACTGTCAAATACACCAATAATCAGATTTCAGTGGGCCCCTCGGGCGTCTGGGCCCCAGTGCCACTGCACCTGTTGCAAGAATGAAAGGTATGACAAATAAAGGTTTATCCTGATAAACAGGCTCAAACAGGAGAATAAAAATAAATATTTGAACATTTGGCAAAAACTTTGAATAAGAAAAAAAACATTAAGGTCCTTGAGGAATAGCAAAAAGAAACTCAACAAGTCAAATACAGAGAGAGAAATCTGAAAAAACAAATGGACAATAGCAAAAAAGAACAGCAAAGAAATAAAAATGAAAAACAACATCCTTGTTTTTTTGGTATTGATATCAGTAATGTTTATGTTACAATCCATTAAACTTTCAAAAGACATCTCAATGCAAAACATTCATGACCTAATGGATTCTGAGTGAATACCTTTCATCAAGGGGCTTATTGACTTTTATATTTACTGAGCTACCTGATTGATAAAACCCCATAATGTGTGGGTGTTTACAGATTGCTTCACAAAAAGGTACTCCACGGTTTTGTGAACGAAGTTCACAGATCCCTACAGGTGATCCTGGTAAGTAAAAATTGGGAAGGTCCTACTTAAAGCTATGAACTAAGCTCCACTAGAGAGTGGGGAAGGAAACAAATCCTTTTGTTTATATTACCTTCACACACCCTAGTGGTGTCATGGTCCATCATCGGGTCACCCTGACGCCTAGAAGTCAGGGTGGGCTTGACCGTATTCCAGGGAGCACTTGATTATATATGGCCAGGGGGAGTTATAGATAAAAATCCGCAGACAGATCCCAGTTTCCCTTTATTTGTGGATCTGTCAGGGATATTAAAAACCAAAAGTTAATACGGGTCAACAGGAGATTAATGGTCCTATGACCCTAGTGCCAACATGTTTCAGTCCTAAATTGGCCAAAGCGGTCCTGGACTTTCTTCTTGGCTAAGAATTCAATAATTCCTAAAGCGGGAAGGGGAGTCCCTATCCTACTTTATTGTTAGGGCAGATAGCTGCTCCTAAGACGGTAGTAAAAGGTATTTTATCTTTGATTGATTCTTACTCCATCTGTAAGACAGAAAGAAAGGGAGATCATAGTGCAACATTGTTGTCAAGACACCTCATTGCTTCCCAAAAGTGACGTGCTCATGATTACACCCATGCTATCAGAACGATAGGGTGCAGAGAACATATCACACTACATACCAGATCGGTATGTATATCCAATTTCATCTACTTTTACCACATACAACTAGGTGGTAAATACAGTGTTGTGGCGACATGAGTCGCAACCTGCCACTAACCACATATATGTGCGTGTCCAGTCTCATTGTGAAATCAAACCCGTGTCACTCACATCAGACAGCAACAAGCTGCTATCACTCTTAGTGTTTAAACATGCACTCATATCACTCATACTGCTCTCCCTTACCCCTTCTTGGGAGAGTAAACGTATCTCAGGGGACTCCAAGGGTGGGATAGCCCTTTAGTCAGACACTGTGTTTGTTCCAATGTCAGGCAGTAATACGTCAGAGCCAACATGGAAAACAAAGGTAAAAGACAAAAGCTGTATCGATGCGACAGGTTAGTGTCGAAGAAAAATACGAGTATTGCCGATTTTAACATACCTGTTAATGTTGAAAGATATGCTGCCATCTACTTATGCCATCAAGGGTCCTGCCCGGCGAAATCACCTATTAGGTTCGAGTCCACGGGCATGCGCTCCGAGTACCCGGAGGGTTCCTGTTTAAATACCTCATATCTGCGAGGGAAGATCGAGGACACGTGACACCCTTTCGGTGTCCCGGAAATGACCGATTCTCAATGGCGGGCGCATTGAATTCGCGTATCCGCCGGGAAGATGGGAGTTGCAGATCCCATAAGTATGCTAACTCATTTGTAAACGGACTAGCGATGCACAATCGCCATTCGGTAGTAAAGAAAACGTATCTGTAAATACTGCATAGACTCCCAGAAATTTAAGACGCACTCTATGTACGCATAGGCTTGTGGTGAGTTTATACGAAAAACCACGTTGTCAGTGAAAGTGTTTACATGCAAAAAGCCTGCTAACTTTATTAATCAAAGTCGCGCATCAATGTGAACATTAGGAATGTGTATACATAAAAGTCTACTGAGAGACAGACTTGATAGATGGACCCTGCAAGTCTCTCACCTTTCTTAATCAAGGGAATTTCGGTAAAATGACCATGTGCACATCATGCTTGGTTTATATAAAGAAAGAGAAACAAGCTGTTCGTTGGTAGTAAAACAACAAACCCCAAATCAAGTTTGCCTAGTGTGAGGAAGAACAGGTTCTTCAAGCATTAGGGCTTATAGTGAGTGTCTACTGCTCGTAATGGAGGGTGCTGTATAGGTACTATAACAAAGGGAAAACATAATAGTGTGGTAGTGTTAGTGTACCAAGGGTAACAGGTAACGGTGTTCGACTGTCACAATCATAAAAATCGGGCTATCATCACAGATAGCAGGGCATAATGTTTTTCACTCATCTGTTGTTAAGTTGATTCCAAGGTATGGAATCGTTGAGCCCGGTCTCATGTGTCTTTAACCTATAGACCCAACGTTGTTCACGCTCAAGTAGTCTCTTGGTTAAATCCCCGGGGTCCTTTACTTTCTCAATGATTGTCCATTTTATATCTGTATCGCTATGTCCTTTCTCCAGATAATAGGCAGTGAGTTTTGTTGCTGTAATAGCCCGCCTGATGGTACTGCGGTGCTCACTTATTCTCACTTTTATCTTCCTGCTGGTCATACCGACATACATCATCTGACAGGGGCATATGATCAGGTACACAACGTTGTCAGTGTTACAATTGGTTTGTGTCCGTTGTTCCCATGGGTATGCCAGACCTAAGTTGATTTGTTTGGTATGCTCAGTCAGGGAACAGACTACACATGATCCGCAAGGATAATGACCCACAACAGGTGGGTGATTCCAGATTGTGAGCTGATTTGTCACCTTTTGTTTATATGTGTTAGTATGTATCAATGTATCTCTCAGGCTTTTGTTCCGTCTAAAAGAAAACATTGGTCTTTCTAACGTTAGTTTGTTAGACGTTAGAATAGGCCACTTCTTGTTGATGATTTTTTAAATTTGGTTTGAGGAGGAACTGTACTTAGTGACACAGATTAATGAACCAGTCTCATTTTTCTGATGGGTCTCTAACAAGGCCTCCCTAGGGGTGTTACGTGACCTTTTCTTTGCCCTCTCAATAATTTTCTTAGGATAGGCTCTCTGTTGTAATTTCGTTGTCAGTATTTCTGCTTCTTTTCTGTAATCAGAGAGGTCAGCGCAATTTCTGCGGATCCTCAGAAACTGCCCCACCGGTAAGTTCTCCTTAAGAGAACGTGGATGCGCACTGTCGAAACGCAGTAAACTATTTCTGTCTGTGGGTTTGGTGTATAATGAGCTAACCAATGTGCCACCCCTTGCGATAAGATTTATGTCCAGAAAAGAGACCTTCTCACTGTTGGTGGTCATAGTGAATCGTAAGTGGGGATTGAGTTGGTTAATCCACTCTGAGAACTTCGTCAGGCTAGTTGTATCACCCTTCCAGATAACCGGGATGTAATCTATATATCTGTACCACTTACAGATGTGATCTGAATAAGGGTTTGTGGGCCAGATGTGCTGTTCTTCGAACTGGCCCATGTACAGACACGCTATGCTAGTCGCAAACGTACTGCCCATGGAAGTCCCATGGACTTGTAGGCACATCTGGTCTTCAAACTTGAAGAAGTTCTCAGTAAGGGCCAGTCGTGTTAGAGTGATGATCCAGCTGACTGGTGCATCCCATTGCCAATCTCCTTGTGTTAACAGTTCTTCAACAACGCGGAGGCTTTCTTCCTGTGGAATACTGGTATAGAGCGCTTCAACGTCCAAACAAATCATGGTGTTTTCCTCTGGGTTGTTTTGGAGATCTGCGAGAAGATTGAGCAGATGTTTGGTATCTTGTACGTATGATTTTATGCGCGTAACCAGCGGTCTCAGGAACCAGTCTGTGTATTTAGACAAGGGTTTCAAAAGAGACTCTATGCCTGAAACAATCGGTCTGCCAGGGGGTGGAATTCTGCCTTTATGTATCTTCGGTATGGTATGGAAGAGAGGCACCCTGGGATCATCTGAGATGAGAAAATCATGTTTCTTTTTAGTGATCCAATTGTTCTCTAGCGCGTTGGTAGTGAGGGTTTCAATAGTCTTCTTGATGCGTGAAGTAGGCTCCTTGTTGATTTTCTTGTAAAACTTCTCCTCGGCCAGGAGACTCATGCATGCTTGGTCGCCCACTCACCACACCTTGCACTATCACCGTCAACTATATCTTTTGCCACACTACACATACCATTAAGTATGGCTGAAGCCCTTGGAATAGGTTACTCAGATGAGATGGCATCTGCAATCTTAGCCGCCCCATCACTGTTACCTGATACTAATATAAATCAAAGCCTCAACCAAGCCCAAAATTGGGATGAGCTGAAGGAATTGAAGCGTGCCCAGATGAAGATATTGTTACATGGGGCAATTATGACCAAATACCTGTGGGGCAATGCTGCACCATCAGGTCTACTGGTCACCAATGCCCCTAGAATCTTCGTGGATGACCCAATTTTTAAGAAGGAGTGGTCACTGATCGCGTGTGCGTTGTACACGCGATTGGCTCATCCTCATAATAAACACAGCCAAACGACTATCAGAGGCACTCCTGATAAAAATCAAAACGAGTGAAGATGCCCTCGCAACTGAAATTAAGATCACCCTCTTTAAGAAAAAACTTGAGGAAGTCAATAAGGATATTGGAGAACATAAAGACTATCTAATGCAGAGCAAAATAAACAAGCTCCAAAAGGACCTGATAAAGTTCTCCCATGAGCGAGTGTATCCATATATAAAGGATGATTATATAGGCCAAGACAACTCGGATTCTGGGTCCTCCTACTTGGGAGACTCAGGCACATGGGAATCAGAACTAGACGACTGGTCTAGCGATGGCTCTAATAAGAGCTGGAAAGGAAAACAAAGAAGACCACGGAGAGGGGGCTTCAATCAGGGCTATCCACCTACACAAATGTACCCCTGGCCGGGTCCTTTTGGCCCAGTTCCCTATCAGGGTCCCCCCCAATACCACACAGCACCCTTCTTCCAACCCAGCTTCAACCAGAACCGTTTTTTAGGTCAGGGTGGGAGAAGAGGCAGACGTGGAAAAAGATGGAACAAAAGGGTCCAGTGGGAGGACGAAAGAACATCCATGAATACGGGCAGCCAGACCAGAGGCCAACAACCGAGCACAAGCACGATGAGGGACTAGTTGTCAACCTTACTGACATACCCTTAAGCCCTGAGGAACTGTCTGTGCTTAACAAACGATTAGGATTCGTCCCGACTGCGTTTCTGGATAAGTTCCAGTTACGGAGTGAACTGAGCAAATTTTTTCACAAGATTCTCTTAAAACGTTCTTTTTGGACAAAGATAAGCCTGAGGAAGACAACAGTCACACCACACTACGTCTGAAATCTACCTTTTTTCCACCAGCATCACTTATGCCCCCAGAAGTCATCACTTTTGAAGAAGGGGTGTCAAAAGAGATTGAGCAACTCCAGCCGAAGAGAGATGTCTTCAACAACCTGAGCAGAAGGGAGCGAGAGGCCTTGAGAACCTTGAGCACTAGAGAGGACATAGTTATCAAACCGGCCGACAAGGGCGGGGCAACGGTCATCCAAGGCACTAATGCTTACAGGACAGCATGCAAGAGTCTCCTGGCCGAGGAGAAGTATTACAAGAAAATCAACAAGGACCCTACTTCACACATCAAGAAGACTATTGAAACCCTCACTACCAACGCGCTAGAGAACAATTGGATCACTAAAAAGGAACGTGATTTTCTCATCTCAGATGATCCCAGGGTGCCTCTCTTCTATACCATACCAAAGATACATTAAGGCAGAATCCCACCCCTGGCAGACCAATTGTTTCAGGCATAGGGTCTCTTTTGGAACCCTTGTATAAATACACAGACTGGTTCCTGAGACCACTGGTTACGCGCATAAAATCATACGTACAAGATACCAAACATCTGCACAATCTTCTCGCAGATCTCCAATACAACCCAGAGGAAAACACCATGATTTGTTTGGACGTTGAAGCGCTCTATACAAGTATTCCACAGGAAGAAAGCCTCCGCGTTGTTGAAGAACTGTTAACACAAGGAGATTGGCAATGGGATGCACCAGTCAGCTGGATCATCACTCTAACACGAATGGCCCTTACTGAGAACTTCTTCAAGTTTGAAGACAAGATGTAGCTACAAGTCCATGGGACTTCCATGGGCAGGACATTTGCGCCTAGCATAGCGTGTCTGTACATGGGCCAGTTCGAAGAACAGCACATCTGGCCCACAAACCCTTACTCAGATCACATCTGTAAGTGGTACAGATATATAGATGACATCCCGGTTATCTGGAAGGGTGATACAACTAGCCTGACGAAGTTCTCAGAGTGGATTAACCAACTCAATCCCCACTTACGATTCACTATGACCTCTTTTCTGGACATTAATCTTAACGCAAGGGGTGGCACATTGGTTAGCTCATTATACACCAAACCCACAGACAGAAATAGTTTACTGCGTTTCGACAGTGCGCATCCACGTTCTCTTAAGGAGAACTTACCAGTGGGGCAGTTTCTGAGGATCCGCAGAAATTGCGCTGACCTCTCTGATTACAGAAAAGAAGCAGAAATACTGACAACGAAATTACAACAGAGAGCCTATCCTAAGAAAATTATTGAGAGGGCAAAGAAAAGGTCACGTAACACCCCTAGGGAGGCCTTGTTAGAGACCCATCAGAAAAATGAGACTGGTTCATTAATCTGTGTCACTACGTACAGTTCCTCCTCAAACCAAATTAAAAAAATTATCAACAAGAAGTGGCCTATTCTAACGTCTAACAAACTAACGTTTGAAAGACCAATGTTTTCTTTTAGATGGAACAAAAGCCCGAGAGATACATTGATACATACTAACACATATAAACAAAAGGTCACAAATCAACTCACAATCTGGAATCACCCACTTGTTGTGGTTCATTACCCTTGTGGATCGTGTGTAGTATGTTCCCTGACTGAGCATACCAAACACTGACAATGTTGTGTACCTGATCATATGCCCCTGTCAGATGATGTGTGTCGGTATGACCAGCAGGAAGATAAAAGTGAGAATAAGTGAGCACCGCAGTACCATCAGGCGGGCTATTACAGCAACGAAACTCACTGCCCATTATCTGGAGAAAGGACATAGCCATACAGATATAAAATGGACAATCATTGAGAAAGTAAAGGGCCCCGGTGATTTAACCAAGAGACTACTTGAGCGTGAACAACGTTGGGTCTATAGGTTAAAGACACATGAGACCGGGCTCAACGATTCCATACCTTGGAATCAACTTAACAACAGATGAGTGAAAAACATTATGCCCTGCTATCTGTGATGATAGCCCGATTTTTATGATTGTGACAGTCGAACACCGTTACCTGTTACCCTTGGTACACTAACACTACCACACTATTATGTTTTCCCTTTGTTATAGTACCTATACAGCACCCTCCATTACGAGCAGTAGATACTCACTGTGAGAAGTTGGCCTGGTATATGCTGTCCACTAATTATAGTGGGCAGCTTGCACCAGTCCAAAGAACCCCTTATTGGAGATAGGTTAAAAACAACCTTTATTGAAAGCAGCCTTCAGGTTAAGTCTTGAAGGAATGTAAAGCAGCTTGTTTTACCAGTCTATAATCTCTTGAGTGACCAAATGAAAGAGGACCACACCAGGTATATATTCAAAATATATGTATTTAGTCTTAAACACACCCCTCTAGTCTCTTTATGAGGCTAGAGTTTGAAGTACATAAGTTACAAGTCAGTTATCAACAGTAATAGCACAAATACACGTTTGAGCCCTAGGGGCGTACCAAACCATATACCAATAAAGTGGTATAAGAACCACGACTGAGCTAGGCACAGGGCCTAGAGCCTGTAGAAGTGCTTGGCCCTCAAGGAAACACCCAAGGTAGTGACACAGGGGACCCACGGGGGACGCGTGCAGTGTGAGAACACAGCCGCGAGCCGCCGTTGACTTCTATGGGGAATGTCGCGGTTGGAGTTTTCAATGGCGATCTGCTGCAAAGTGCTGCTGGCGACCAAGTCAAAAGTGTTCGGGTGGATCGAAGATCTGAAGAACCTGAAAGCAGAGGGGACAGAGTCTGGGTCACTAGCCAGTGACCAGGAAGGCGATGAGCAGATGCCCACCGATGTCGGGTGCTTCAGGTAGGTTGACGGTCGTCTTGACTCTTCAGCCACGAGGTCCAGGAGGTGTCGACGACAACCAGGAGCTGGATTCGAGCTGTCCCACGATGTCTGTCGATTGCAGGGGTGTCGGCGACCGGATTGAACCCAACAAGCCTTGGCAACGGCAAGTCGCGTGGAAATAGAAAAAGGACGGTGGTACAGACCAGCAAGGTCTGAGGGACTCACCCAGCAAGGGTAAGTCAGGGCACGTCTGGAGCAACCAGAGAAGCCCAATCAAAAGAAGAGTTGCCTTCGGGAGGGCCCACTAGCCAACGGACTAGTGACCGCAAAGGAGCCTCGAGTGGACGCACTTGGAGCTGGCTCACAGGACACTCGTGGAGTGGAGGCCAGTGATCTTCAGTGCAGTTGATGCCCAAAGCACAACTTTGTGGGATTCCAGGAAGAGGATGCACTTGCAAAAGTTCTCAGCATCCAGGGGTCACGGTTCCACATTACCCACGACAGCTACGGGCCTCAGCTTTGCTGGGGACTCAGGGCAGCCTCGGGGAAGTCTGGAAATCCACCTCTGGTGATGCAAAGACTTCGGCGTCCGGCGGGAGCTTCAGCGATACAGACCAGACAATTGCTTCTTCGGTGCCTGCCAAGCAGGGGAGTCACTCCTTGACCCCAAGGGAGATTCTTCAGTCCTCTAATCTTAAAGTAGAGCGTCGAAGGTCCAGGATTCTGTATCAGAGTTTCGTCCAGGTAAATCTAAAGTCCTAAGGACGGGGGTCCCATACTTATACTAAGTTAGGTGGTTGGACATACTCTGGGGACCCACCTATGGGAGGGTCAGGGAAGAGGGGTGGTTACACCCATTCCCTTTGTCCAGTTTCGCACCAGAGCAGGGGCAGGTAGCCCCTGCAACCGGTTTGAACTGGCATATGCACAGGGACACCATGTGTGCCCCCAGTGCAGGACTTCTGAGCACCAGAGAGTGCTCCCGCCCAGCCCCAATACACATTATCCTGTCTGGGGAGGTGGTTACACCTCCCTGCGACAGGAAACCTATTGTCCAGGCCTCCCCTGCCGGAGTTTCAGTCAGCAGCAGGAGGCCAGACCCGTGTCTGTGGCAGCGGCATCCATTTTGTGATGCCAGGGCTCTGGAAAGAAGTTACCGGGTAGCCCGGTGTGTACATGTCTCTCCCTCTAGAAGGGTGGAATGCTACCCCCGCCGCCAGGACTGGCGGGGGGTAGTATTCCAAGATGTTTGACACCAAACACAACATGTTTTGGTGCAGCCAGTCCAAAGTTAGCATTGTACCGCGAGGATATAATGCACTTAAGAGTATATGGTCAGGCTGTACCACAAACAGCATCAGAGGAGGGACTCTGAACGCTGTAGAGGGGTTCTGCTCATGCAGGGGCACCCTCTCACATAAGAACCAAGCACTCTGCCTTCAGGATTGGTAAGGCCTGCCATAGGAGTGACTTATAGGTTTATATGTGTGTGCAATGGTAGTTATATAAGTAGCCTATACCACTGTAAGGGGTGCATGCACCCCCTTACCCAGGCTGCAGTAGCAGACCTGTGGTGTCATTTTGGATGGCCTTCCAGGGGTGGCACAATACATGCTGCAGCCCCTGGTAGGCCTCTGAGGTACCTATGCCCTGGGTACATAGTATACCATATACTAGGGACTTATAAGGGCACTCCAGATTCCAATCAGAGATGTGCCTAGGGCACATGGAAACCATTTTAGAGAGGAAGCAGCTAGGCTGGGGTTCCGATTAGCAGGGACCCAGCCAGACTAAAGTCAAAAAACAGTGAAGCATCAGCAAAAAGTGGGGGTACCCATGTGAAGCAGATCCTACTCTCCTACACAACCCCCCCCCCAAAAGTAGGGACATTAAACTAACCTTGACCAGTTGAGTCTTCATGTTCTAAGTGGAAGTACCTAGAGAGTCCATCTGCATTGGCATGGTTACTCCCAGGTCTATGTTCCACTGTAAAGTCCATCCCCTGTAGGGAAATGGACCACCTAAGCAGTTTGGGGTTTTCACCCTTCATTTGTTTTAGCCATAAGAGGGGCTTGTGGTCTGTTTGAACAAGGAAGTGAGTACCAAACAAGTATGGCCTCAACTTCTTCAGAGCCCAAACCACAGCAAAGGCCTCCCTCTCTATGGCTGACCAACGTTTCTCTCTAGGGGTCAGCCTTCTGCTAATAAAAGCTACTGGCTGATCCTGCCCTTCATCATTCAATTGTGACAGTACAGCCCCTACCCCCAATTCAGATGCATCTGTTTGGACAATGATCTTCTTGGAGTAATCAGGACTCTGTAGAATGGGAGCAGTGCACATGGCCTGCTTCAGGTCATCAAATGCCTTTTGACAGCTAACTGTCCACTGAACCTTTTTGGGCATTTTCTTGGAAGTTAAGTCATTCAGGGGTGTCACTATTGATCCATACCCCTTGACAAATCTCCTATAGTACCCAGTCAGGCCTAAAAAGGCTCTCACCTGAGTCTGGGTAGTTGGAGCAGTCCAGTCCATGATGGTCTGGATCTTGCTCTGCAATGGTTGAACCTGGCCTCCACCCACAAGGTGGCCCAGGTACACAACCTGACTCTGCCCTATCTGGCACTTTGTGGCCTTGATAGTTAGGCCTGCTTTCTGCAGGGCCTGCAAAACATTTCTGAGGTGGACCAGGTGATCCTCCCAGGTGGAGCTAAAGACAGCAATATCATCTAGATATGCTGCACTATAGGCTTCCAGACCTGTAAGGACTGTATTCACCAACCTCTGAAAAGTGGCAGGTGCATTCTTCAGACCAAAGGGCATTACCACAAATTGATAATGCCCACTAGGGGTTGAGAATGCTGTCTTTGGCTTTGCATCATCAGCTAGCCTGATCTGCCAGTAGCCAGCTGTTAGGTCAAATGTGCTTAGATACTTGGCTGAGGCCAAAGTGTCTATTAGCTCATCTGCCCTGGGTATTGGATGGGCATCAGTCCTAGTGACTGCATTGAGACCCCTGTAGTCCACACAAAACCTCATCTCTCTTTTCCCACCACTGGTGTGAGGTTTTGGCACAAGGACCACTGGACTAGCCCAAGGGCTATCTGAGCGTTCAATAACTCCCAAATCCAACATCTTCTGGACTTCTGTCCTGATACAGTCCCTGACATGGTCAGGTTGCCTATAAATCTTATTTTTAATAGGCAGACTGTCCCCAGTGTCCACTTCATGAGTGCACCAGGTGGTCTGACTTGGAGTCAGAGAGAACATATGTCTGTACTGATTGAGCACTTGTCTACAATCAGTTTGCTGCTGAGCAGTGAGGCTGCCTGCCAAGGCTACACCATCCACTGACCCATCATCAGGGTTCTGTGAGAGCAGGTCAGGGAGTGGGTCACTCTCTTCCTCCTGTCCCTCATCAGTAGCCATGAGCAAGCCCATGTCTGCCCTGTCCACATATGGCTTCAATCTGTTGACATGGAGAACCCTGTGGGGACTCCTGGGTGTTCCTAGGTCTACTAAATAGGTAACCTCACCCTTCTGTTCAACAATGGTATGGGGTCCACTCCACTTGTCTTGGAGAGCTGCTGGGGCCACTGGCTCCAGCACCCACACCTTCTGTCCTGGCTGGTAAACAGTCAGTACAGCCTTTTGGTCATGCCAGGCTTTTTGCAGTTCCTGGCTAGCCTCAAGGTTTTTAGTTGCCTTTTTCATGTATTCAGCCATCCTGGAGCGGAGACCAAGTACATAGTCCACTATGTCTTGCTTTGGGGGCTTGAGAGGTAACTCCCATCCTTCCTTCACCAAGCACAATGGACCCCTGACAGGGTGACCAAACAAAAGTTCAAAAGGGCTGTAGCCAACCCCCTTTTGAGGCACCTCCCTGTATGCAAATAAAAGGCAGGGCAAGAGTATGTCCCATCTTCGCCTGAGCTTTTCTGGGAGCCCTTCAATCATGCCCTTTAGGGTTTTGTTGAATCTCTCAACTAAACCATTGCATTGTGGGTGATAGGGTGTGGTGAACTTGTAAGTCACTCCACACTCCTTCCACATTGCTTTCAAGTATCCAGACATAAAGTTTGCACCCATGTCTGATACAACCTCCTTAGGGAAGCCCACTCTTGAGAAAATTCCCAGGAGGGCTCTTGCCACCACAGGTGCTGTAGTGGTCCTAAGGGGAATAGCCTCTGGGTACCTAGTGGCATGGTCCACCACCACCAGGATAAACCTGTGCCCAGATGCTGTTTGGGGATCCATGGGACCAACAATATCAATCCCCACTCTCTCAAAGGGAACCCCCGCCACAGGTAGTGGTATCAGGGGGCCTTTGTGGTGCCACCTGCCTTCCCACTGGCTTGGCAGGTTACACAGGAGCGACAAAACTCCTTGGTGTCTTCAGACATGTGGGGCCAGTGAAAGTGAGGGACAATTCTGTCCCAAGTCTTGTTCAGGCCCAGGTGACCTGCTAGGGGAATATCATGGGCTAGGGTCAATAGGAAGCCCCTGAACTTCAGAGGTATAACCAACCTCCTGGTGGCACCAGGCTTGGGGTCTCTACACTCTGAGTACAAGAGTCCATCATCCCAATATACTTTATGGGGACCACTAGCATTCCCAGCAGCCTCAGCAGCAGCTTGCTGTCTGAGGGGTTCAAGAGAGGGGCAGCTCTGCTGCTCCTGGCTCAGATCTGCCCTGGAAGGGCCCCTGTCCCCAAGAACTCAACCTGGTCAGGTTCAAGCTCCTCTGAGACAGTTCCTTCCTCAGGACTGAGATCATCCCCCTCAAGAGACTGATCTTCCTTCTGAGCCAAGGGGGAAGGCACTGCCTTAACCCTACTACTCCTCCTCTTGGAGGGCACTTGGTCCATGGTTTCAGGATCCAAGGCCTGTTCAGTGTTAGACATTTTGCTCTGTGACCTGGTCACACCAAACACATCTGCAGGGATCCCCAGCATTTCTGCATGGGTCCTGAGCTCCACTTCCGCCCAAGCTGAAGTTTCAAGATCATTGCCAAGCAAGCATTCCACTGGTAGGTTTGCACTCACCACAACCTTCTTAAGGCCAGTTACCCCTCCCCAGGAGAAGTTAACAACTGCCAGAGTATGGTCTGTTCTGACATTGCTAGCATTGGTCACTTGGTACATTTCACCAAGTATAATCTGCCCAGGATCCACAAGATCTTTTGTCACCATGGTGACACTTGCCCCTGTGTCCCTAAATGCCAAAGCCTCTTTCCCATTGATTAAGGGCTGTTGCCTGTACTTGCCCAGATTACTGGGACTCACAGAGGAGGTCACATCCATGCCTCCATCACAGACTAGGACAGCCTGAGTGAGTTCTCTGACTAGGCCAGAGCTCATCTCATTACCCAGGGTCAACCCTACTAAACCCTTGGCCTGTGTACTCCCACCACCATTTGTAACTGCACTAGGGGGAACAGGTGCCTTAGGGGCATTGGTGGGGGCTGGAATAGAGTCTTTGGACTTGGTGCAATCACTGGTCCAGTGTGTCTTTTGCTTACAGACTTTCCACCATGGTTTCTTTTGGCCTTTTCCCTTGTTAGACTGTGAATCCCCACCTGAAGAAGATTTTTGGGGGCCTTGTGAAGACTTCTGGTCTTTACCCTTCTCCCCACCCTTATAAGAGTTCTTAGAATCTTGCTTATTTGGGTCACCACCTTGGTTCTGTACCTTCTGCCTCACCCTGGTTCTGACCCATTTGTCTGCCTTCTTTCCCAATTCTTGGGGAGAGGTCAGATCAGAGTCCACCAGGTACTGATGCAACAGCTGATTTTGACAGTTATTAAGAATCTGCTCCCTCATGATAAGATTGTACAATCCTGTGAATTCACATACCTTACTGCCCATCAACCAACCTTCCAGAGCCTTAGCAGAACAATTCACATAGCCCACCCAGTCTTGAGTCTGTGCTTTTTGGGTATCTCTGAACTTTAACCTGTATTGTTCAGTTGTTAGGCCAAACCCATCAATCAGAGCACTCTTCAAGACTTTGTAATTGTCAGCATCCTCTTCTCTAACAGTGAGGAGCTTATCTCTACCTTTGTCTGCAAAGGAGAGCCACAAGATTGCTGCCCACTGCTCCTGAGGGACCCTCTGTACTTTACAGGCCCTCTCCAGTGCAGTTATCCACTTGTGGATGTCATCCCCACTCTGGTAGGGAGGGACAATCTTGCTCAGGTTTCTATGGTCATAAGACCTTTCCCTATGTCTGGGGAAATTGCTGCCACCATGGGACTCTAGTCCCATCTTTTTTCTTTGCCTTTCAAGCTCTAGGGACTCCCTGTCTATAGCCAACTGCTCTCTTCTGATTCTCAACTGAGCTTCTCCATACTTGAGCAGTCTCTCTTTCCTTTCATGAGAGGATTCCCTCCTATGAGAGGAAACAGAGGTCCCTATTGAGGTGTCAGAGTGGTTAGACTCCTGAGAAGGAGATCTAGGCCTTCTGGGCACACTCACAATTCTTCCTGGGGGGACAAAGGGGAGGTCATTCTGATCCTCCTCCTCATCCACAGGAGGAGCTGGATTTTCCAGGTCAAGGTCAGTGTCACCTTCCTGGCCAGTTTCAGAGGTTGGGTCCTGGGTGATTTCACCCCTGGCCCCTTCCTCATCTTCTGCCCCACCCTCTCTGCCTACCCCTTCAGACCTTGGTAGTCTTCTGAGATCATCCAGCAGGAGTACCTCTATGAGGCGTTGGGTGTTGGCACTTTTGCCTGTCTTTAGTTTCCTAGCAGTGCTTAATGCTCTCAATTCCAAGAATGGGAGATTATCATACTTGGAGGGAAGAAGCCCATTGGCTTCTGGCTGGGACCCACTGGTTCCCGGCCCTAAAGACATTACTAGTGTGGTGTGGTGGATGCACTACCTACTCTAGTGTGGCCTACTAAACTCTCTTGAGTTGTAGAAAGGGTGTGCTATCCCTTAACACACAACTCTAAGTTCAGTAGAACTTACTGTATCCTAAGCTTGATTTATATGTACCTAAGGTACCCTTAGTGGTTTTCAGTTGATCAATTCAATTGAGATTATCTGGTAAAACAATAGCAAGCTGGAATCCCACACGCTGCACACCAATGTGAGAAGTTGGCCTGGTATATGCTGTCCACTAATTATAGTGGGCACCTTGCACCAGTCCAAACAACCCCTTATTGGAGATAGGTTAAAGACAACCTTTATTGAAAGCTATCCTAGTGGTAGCTATGGAGAGCAGCCTTCAGGCTAAGTCTTGAAGGAATGTAAAGCAGCTTGTTTTACCAGTCTATAATCTCTTGAGTGACCAAATGAAAGAGGACCACACCAGGTATATATTCAAAATATATGTATTTAGTCTTAAACACACCCCTCTAGTCTCTTTATGAGGCTAGAGTTTGAAGTACATAAGTTACAAGTCAGTTATCAACAGTAATAGCACAAATACACGTTTGAGCCCTAGGGGCGTACCAAACCATATACCAATAAAGTGGTATAAGAACCACGACTGAGCTAGGCACAGGGCCTAGAGCCTGTAGAAGTGCTTGGCCCTCAAGGAACCACCCAAGGTAGTGACACAGGGGACCCACGGGGGACGCGTGCAGTGTGAGAACACAGCCGCGAGCCGCCGTTGACTTCTATGGGGAATGTCGCGGTTGGAGTTTTAAAGAAAAAGGACACTTAGAGGAGGACTTGGAGCAAACCCCTTTAGAACTAGGTTGTTCTGGAGTCTATACCCACGGGAGCACTGGAGTAGTCGAGTTACCTCACCCAGGGAAGCCGGGTGCATAGGTGGCTTTCGGGGTCGGGTTTCGTCGTCGTTTTCAATGGCGATCTGCTGCAAAGTGCTGCTGGCGACCAAGTCGAAAGTGTTCGGGTGGATCCAAGGGTGGATCGAAGATCTGAAGAATCTGAAAGCAGAGGGGACAGAGTCTGGGTCACTAGCCAGTGACCAGGAAGGCGATGAGCAGATGCCCACCGATGTCGGGTGCTTCAGGTAGGTTGACGGTTGTCTTGACTCTTCAGCCACGAGGTCCAGGAGGTGTCGACGACAACTAGGAGCTGGATTCGAGCTGTCCCACGATGTCTGTCGATTGCAGGGGTATCGGCGACCGGATTGGACCTAACAAGCCTTGGCAATGGCAAGTCTTGTGGAAATAGAAAAAGGACGGTGGTACAGACCAGCAAGGTCTGAGAGACTCACCCAGCGAGGGTAAGTCAGGGCACGTCTGGAGCAACCAGGGAAGCCCAATCAAAAGAAGAGTTGCCTTCGGGAGGGCCCACTAGCCAACGGACTAGCGACTGCAAAGGAGCCTCAAGTGGACGCACTTGGAGCTGGCTCACAGGACACTCGTGGAGTGGAGGCCAGGGATCTTCGGTGCAGTCTGTGCTGGAGGCAGGGGCTACTCGGAGCCCAAAGCACAACTCCGTGGGAGCCCAGGAAGAGGATGCACTTGCAAAAGATTTCGGCGTCTAGGGGTCACGGTTCCACATTACCCACGACAGCTACGGGCCTCACCTTTGCTGGGGACTCAGGGCAGCCTCGGGGAAGTCTGGAAATCCACCTCTGGTGATGCAAAGACTTCGGCGTCCGGCGGGAGCTTCAGCGATGCAGACTGGACAATTGCTTCTTTGGTGCCTGCCAAGCAGGGGAGTCACTCCTTGACCCCAAGGGAGATTCTTCAGTCCTCTAATCTTAAAGTAGAGCATCGAAGGTCCAGGATTCTGTATCAGAGTTTCATCCAGGTAAATCTAAAGTCCTAAGGACGGGGGTCCCATACTTATTCTAAGTTAGGGGGTTGGACATACTCTGGGGACCCACCTATGGGAGGGTCAGGGAAGAGGGGTGGTTACACCCATTCTCTTTGTCCAGTTTCACACCAGAGCAGGGGCAGGTAGCCCCTGCAACCGGTTTGAACTGGCATATGCACAGGGACACCAAGTGTGCCCCCAGTGCAGGACTTCTGAGCACCAGAGAGTGCTCCCGCCCAGCCCCAATACACATTATCCTGTCTGTGGAGGTGGTTACACCTCCCTGCGACAGGAAACCTATTGTCCAGGCCTCCCCTGCCGGAGTTTCAGTCAGCAGCAGGAGGCCAGACCCGTGTCTGTGGCAGCGGCATCCATTTTGTGATGCCAGGGCTCTGGAAAGAAGTTACCGGGTAGCCCGGTGTGTATATGTCTCTCCCTCTAGAAGGGTGGAATGCTACCCCCGCCGCCAGGACTGGCGGGGGGGTAGTATTCCAAGATGTTTGACACCAAACACGACATGTTTTGGTGCAGCCAGTCCAAAGTTAGCATTGTACCGCGAGGATATAATGCACTTAAGAGTATATGGTCAGGCTGTACCACAAACAGCATCAGAGGAAGGACTCCGAACACTGTAGAGGGGCTCTGCTCATGCAGGGGCACTCTCTCACATAAGAACCAAGCACTCTGCCTTCAGGATTGGTAAGGCCTGTCATAGGAGTGACTTATAGGTTTATATGTGTGTGCAATGGTAGTGATATAGGTAGCCTATACCACTGTAAGGGGTGCATGCACCACCTTACCCAGGCTGCAGTAGCAGACCTGTGGTGTCATTTTGGATAGCCTTCCAGGGGTGGCACAATACATGCTGGAGCCCCTGGTAGGCCCCTGAGGTACCTATGCCCTGGGTACATAGTATACCATATACTAGGGACTTATAAGGGCACTCCAGATTCCAATCAGAGATGTGCCTAGGGCACATGGAAACCATTTTAGAGAGGAAGCAGCTAGGCTGGGGTTCTGATTAGCAGGGACCCAGCCAGACTAAAGTCGAAAAACAGTGAAGCATCAGCAAAAAGTGGGGGTACCCATGTGAAGCAGATCCTACTCTCCTACACTCACTATAAGCCCTAATGCTTGAAGAAACAGTTCTTCCTCACACTAGGCAAATGTGATGTGGGTTTTGTTGTTTTACTACCAATGAACAGCTTGTTTCTCTTTCTTTATATAAACCAAGCATGATGTGCACATGGTCATTTTACCGAAATTCCCTTGATTAAGAAAGGTGAGAGACTTGCAGGGTCCATCTATCAAGTCTGTCTCTCAGTAGACTTTTATGTATACACATTCCTAATGTTCACATTGATGCGCGACTTTGATTAATAAAGTTAGCAGGCTTTTTGCATGTAAACACTTTCACTGACAAAATGGTTTTTCGTATAAACTAACCACAAGCCTATACGTACATACAGTGCGTCTTAAATTTCTGGGAGTCTATGCAGTATTTACAGATACGTTTTCTTTACTACCGAATGGCGATTGTGCATCGCCAGTCTGTTTACAAACGAGTTAGCATACTTATGGGAACTGCAACTCCCATCACCCGGCGGATACGCGTATTCAACGCACCCGCCATTGAGAATCGGTCATTTCCGAGACGCCGAAATGGCATCACGTGTCCTCGATCTTCCATCGCAGATATGAGGTATTTAAACAGGAGCCCTCCGGGTACTCGGAGCGCAAGCCCGTGGACTCGAACCTAATAGGTGCTTTTGCGGGGCAGGACCCTTAATGGCGTAAGTAGATGGCAGCATATCTTTCAACATTAACAGGTATGTTAAAATCGGCAATACTCGTATTTTTCTTGGACACTAACCTGTCGCATCGATACAGCTTTTGTCTTTTACCTTTGTTTTCCATGTTGGCTCTGACGTAGTACTGCCTGACGTTGGAACAAACACAGTGTCTGACTAAAGGGCTACCCCAACCTTGGAGTCCCCTGAGATACGTTTACTCTCCCAAGAAGGGGTAAGGGAGAGCAGAATGAGTGATATGAGTGCATGTTTAAACACTAAGAGTGATAGAAGCTTGTTGCTGTCTGATGTGAGTGACACAGGTTTGATATCACACTGAGACTGGACACGCACATATATGTGGTTAGTGGCAGGTTTCGACTCATGTCGCCACAACACTGTATTTACCACCTAGTTGTATGTGGTAAAAGTAGATGAAACTGGATATACATACCAATCTGGTATGTAGTGTGATATGTTCTCTGCACCCTATCGTTCTGATAGCATGGGTGTAATCATGAGTATGTCACTTTTGGGAAGCAAGGAGGTGTCTTGACAACAATGTTGCACTATGATCTCCTTTTCTTTCCGTCTTACCGATGGAGTAAGAATCAATCAAATATAAAATACCTTTTACTACCGTCTTAGGAGCAGCTATCTGCCCTAACAATAAAGTAGGATAGGGACTCCCCTTCCCGCTTTACCCAGGGAGGATTATAAAATTCTTAGCCCTGAAGAAAGTCCAGGACCGCTTTGGCCAATTTAGGACTGAAACATGTTGGCACTAGGGTCATAGGACCATAAATCTCCTGTTGACCCGTATTAACTTTTGGTTTTTAATATCACTGACAGATCCACAAATAAAGGGAAACTGGGATCTGTCCGCAGGTTTTTATCTATAACTCCCCCTGGCCATATATAATCAAGTGCTCCCTGGAATACGGTCGAGCCCACCCTGACTTCTAGGCGTCAGGGTGACCCGACGATGAAGCAATACACCACCAGGGTGTGTGAGGGTAATATAAACAAAAGGATTTGTTTCCTTCCCCACTCTCTAGTGGAGCTTAGTTCATAGCTTTAAGTAGGACCTTCCCAATTTTTACCTACCAGGATCACCTGTAGGGATCTGTGAACTTCGTTCACAAAACCATGGAGTACCTTTTTGTGAAGCAGTGTTTACACACGGGAGGACGTACTCCCACTATAGGCAGCCTCTCGGCCCTTTTGGCACAGGGGGAGCCCTCTTTCCCTGTACGCCATAGTTTTTTTGTGGTGTTTACAGATTGACAGGATTTTCCCACCATTTAATGCCAAGTCACCACTCCATCCCACTTTTTTCATAATTTTACTCATATTATGTTTGTCTGTGTGTGTGTGGATGTGTGTGTGTTTGTGTGTGTGTGCGTATCAATGTGCAAGTGGAAAACCAAATTTTCTGAATTAGAAATATTTTTGCACCCATAAATAAGTCTGTTTTCATGTGCAAGTCGGACTCACACATTCAAATGATTTTAAGAATTAAGCCCTAACAGTTAAGTAAGAACCAGTTTGTATTGACTTTGTAGGTTGAGCGAGTTTGCAGCACTGTGAGAATATGTGAATGGGGATTTTCCATTGATCATTCTTTGAAAGCAGTCTTACGCATAGTTTTGAAGTGTCATTTCCGAAGAATGACTTGTGTCATTATTAGTTTGGAATTTCCTCCATTCTTTTACCAATATATGTTCTCAACACACCTGACTGTAAGCTGTGAATCACAAGAAAGCAAGAATTGCAATGCCTCTTCCCAAACACCCACACTATGCCATTCTATCATGCTGCTAGATGCACAATATTTCTGTATCACCTCTGCCCATGTGCATGGTCTCTGGTACTATCTACACACAACAGAGACTGGTGGTGATCTTTAAATTTATGGGGCATAATACTTGGCTAAGTTCCAGAAGGAAATGAGTCTGGCTTTTTCTGGGTTGGTTTGGTGGGGGTTCATTTTTTAGCATTGTTTCCACATACATTTCCTAAAAAGCAGAAGCCTCTCAAAGGGCACGTACAATATATTGTTGTACTTTCATGGTGTGCCAAGTAAGTCCAATGCTCCCCATAATTTGGCCCCATTTTTTCAAAGTTGCCAAGGGTGCCCTCCCAGATATCAAGAATTACCTCCAATAAGCTAAGATCAGCATTTTATTATAGAGGCACCCCCATTGCCTTGGGTGTCTGCTTTGGATACAAATTATCTACAATGCACCAGTGTCTGAATGCTGCCCTTTTACCATAGGTGCCCCATGGGCCATTTGTCAAAAATGCCCTGCATTTCATCATGGGCACCCTTCCTTATGTCAAGTATTACCTCCAATATGCCAGTGCCAGCATATTTCCACGGTGCCTCTATGAGCCAAGAATTTCCTCCAGTGTGACATGGCCAGCAGCATCTTTGCAGCCATAAGGCATATACATGCACACACACAGATACACACACAATCATTCTTCCTTACTCACATGCACTAACGCTCATTTGCATTCACTTGCACTCACTTATTCAAACTCACACTCACAGCAAATCAGTCACTTAATTTCACTCTTTCACATGCACTCACCCTAACTTACTCTCATTCAATCCCTCAAACAGTAGCGGCTCCTGGAGGGAGTTCTGTGGGGCGGTGGGGCGGGGCGGGGGAGGGGCAGGGTGGGGGGTAGTAAACTCTGGCTTACGGCCGAACTGAGTTAAGTACATAAATAAATAAATAAAACGAATTACATTGCGCGCGCTGCATCGCCGATTGCGATGCAGCGCGCGCAATGTAATTCGGTTTATTTATTTATTTATGTACTTAACTCAGTTCGGCTGTAAGCCGGAGTTACCTACCCCCCACCCTGCCCCGCCCCACCGCCCCGCAGCACTCCCTCCAGGAGCCGCTACTGACCTCAAGCACTCTCACATTCTTAGTCACCCTCTCACAGTCTCAATCTTTTGGTCACTCTCTCACTCGTATTCTCTCAATATCACTAATTCACTCTCACTCACTCTCAGTCACTCATTGAGTCATTCTCTCATTCTCACTTACTGCTGCTGACTCTTTCTCTCGCTCTCTGTCACGCACACTTACACACACTCACACACATCACACTCACCCACGCACAGATGAACATATGATTTTTCTTTACATACATTGCTTCCTCTGCTGGCACCTCCTCCATGGCAGCAGCGCAGGAATGAAGAGCTGCAAAAAGGAAATTATTTTCAAGCTGAAAATCAGGAGTCAGTGAGGACAGCAGGGGCAGGAGTTCTGATACGGCTAGTAACTTACACCTTTTCAGAAGCAGGAAAAAGACTTGGGATCGATCTACTGCTGCTTCTGTGGATGGAATCATATTGAACATAAAGATGAACTGATTAGTGCCCTGACAGCCCCACTTTAGAAGATGTTTTGTATGGCTACTAAATTATAAGCATTGTGGCTTTGTGAATGGACATGGCTAAATTACACCTTGACACATGCACAATCCAAAAATACATCTACATTAGGTAGTGTTTTTAGGCAGCACCTTTGCTGATGAATAGTGGCTGAGCCCCCTCAGGCCACCTCTTCCTTCTGTCAACAAGACCATGGAATAGCTAAGAGGGCTGAGGTGTACTGACAGTGTTTATGAAACACGAAAGACTGTTTACATGAATACTGCAAATAAATGCACAGCAGATGTGGACAGTGGCCATGGGCAGTATGCGATTGCAACAAACAGGGTTAGACCTGTAACCCAAACCTGGGGCTAATATACAATATAAATGCGACAATGATTTAGGTACTAATTTAGAAGAAGAATAACAACTACAGCTTTTGATCCATTCAAGTAAACACACAAAACAATAATAAAGTTCCCTCAAATGTATATCAACAATTTTTTTTGTTAATAAGCAAATATAAAATATTCAGATGTACAGTAATACAGTGGTGCTCACAAGGTTAAACATACATATATAACTAAAAAAAGGAGACAAACTTAAGTGTAAACAAAAACAAAGGCAAAGGAAAAAATACAAAAACAAGTTTGTCAGATGACAAAGAAAAATACAATCAATGCTTTCTCTTGATTTTTTGCCAAGCAAGGCGTCAACGGCGTTTCAACCATGCTAGTTAATCAGGTCATCATCAGGACATAATATTTCGAGAGCAGCTATCAAATATTCAAGCTGAAAATAAGGAAAATTACTTTTTAAAGAAAAATGACTTGTTAAAAATGGGTACTGAGAAAAACGGTTTCTTGATCATTCATAACCAATGAATGGAGACCAAGAGAGTGGTCAAAAAGAATCCTACACCAATAATAGAAATACTCTAACCACCCGAAAGTGAAAAGAAATTATATAAGATAAACACCGTGTTTATCACGTAACCATATAAATAAATACTGATCGATGTTCTCTAGAAAAAGAGAAGACACACACCAAAAAAGAGACTAAATCCCAGGGTATGACACTTAGAGGCCGATTCCGATTCGGGCCGGAAAACGTACCGACCGACTCGGTACGGGAAAATAGTCCGACCGACACGTACCGGCGCTGCCCGACCTGCGTAGTATGATGAAATGCATGTGAATCACGACCGACTCGTACGGAACACAAGCCGAACGACCGAACCGCACGGAAACCAGCTATCCGGCCGGGAAACTACGCGAATCGAACCGACTGACACGCACCAGGAATGAACACGACCGAAACGTACCCGCGAACTCCGACCCGCGCAGTACGATGTAATGCGTGGAAAACCAGACCGAGTCGCACGGAGCCCAAGCCGCACGACCGACACGCATACAAAACCGAGCTGAAGCAACCCAATACTCTGCGAACGACGCGTACGCCGCACATGAAATCTAGCAGAAACACAACGTGAACGACTCGGAGAAGCTCGGACGAGACAACTACAGCGTCCTACTTGGTCACAAGAACGTCTCCTACATGCCCCAAAGCTACAAAGGAAAAAATACAAAAAAAGGGCCAAACAAGCAATTACAAAGCCAATAAATACTGGGGGGAGGAACATGGAACAAAGACACACCCACAACTCCACCCATATAAAGGCCACAAATCCCTACCATGATCCTTTGCAAATTCAACTGACCTGCCAGCACAGAACACCATCAGACAGCAACCACAGACACACTCACAGCTCATCCATCACACAAGCCACACACCATCAGCACCTCAACAAATAGCACCCTCACATACACCCAGCAAAACCTACACTCACACAACCTCACTTGCACACCCACACATACATCAATCACCACCACCACCCAACACCATGCCCCCAAAGAAGAATCCAAAGTTCCTAGACAGTGAATTGGAAGTCCTGGTAGATGAGATCCTCAGGGTAGAGCCCCAGTTGTTTGGTACATTGGTCCAACAGACCCCCATGTCGCAGAAAACCAAGATGTGGGAGAGGATCGTCGACAGGGTGAACGCACAATCACCATGTTTGCGCACAAAGGAAGACATCCAGAACAGGTGGTATGATGTGTGCAGGAGGGTCAAGGACCTACTCAAGAAGGATTACGCCTTGAGCCAACACACCGGCAGTGGCCCTCCTGCCAAACCAGTATACCTCAGGCCCTGGGAGGAGAAGGTGCGGGCCATCCTACCACCAGTGAGCGTATATGGACTATCAAACATCCCAGAGCCTGGTGAGTACACAACAAATATACACAATATTGTGTGACAATACACACACATCACTGTCAAGGGGATAGTCAAACCATGCACCCTTAGCAAATCCACAGCAACCAAAAGATAATCATACCAAGATGTGTATGTTAGTTAGATAAACACAATACATGCCATCTCATAGTGATATGTAACTGTGTCATGACATGTACAAACCCAACAACAAAGAGAGCCAGGCAGTGGCACAAATCTAACCAACAAACACAGTCAGATATGTAGCCACCACTAGAACACCACCTCACAGGGAAGCTCACTGAAAGGAAGGAATTCTGTGTATGCTGGTGAAGTCAGTGTAGCCAATAGCATGATGGGAGTTGTAGTCACAGATATTGCCCACCCTCACAATTGGCCCATCAACACCACTCTGAACCATGCTCACATCAAAGGGAGTGGAAAACAACTGACAAGATGGCTGACACTGGGTACTGCTGTGGGGAGCACAAGGCCCTGCTGGGAACTGTGCACCAACCAACAGCAGGACACCACTGTCTGACACCCTGAAAGCAAACTTGCACTCCCTGCAATGGAAGCACGTTCCATGGTGGGATATCTGGCTGGGTGGGAAGGAGTACTGACAGCACTGACCATAGTTACCAGCAGCTGTCCTCACACACACCCTTAACACAAACTACACACAACTCACCTGGGAGAATGCATTGCCTCACACTCTAATTAAATATCCCACAAAGAACCACCACCCTGGGTTATGCTGTGTGAAGCACAGGGACACCTTTGGGACTTGTAGCCAAACAAACGCCAGGACAACACTGTCAGCCATCCTGTCAGCACAGGCACACTACCCCACAGGGAAGCAGAGTCAAAAGGAAGGAAGTATGGGCATGCTGGGAAGGGGGTGTAGGCAATAGCAAGATGGGAGTGGTAGTCACAGCTCAACATCCCCCACCCACATGGCCCAGCAAGCTCACACTGAAGCATGCATACCTCACAGGGAGTGAAAAGCCACTTCAAAGATGTCTGACACTGGTGCTCTGTTGTGGGGAGCACAAGGCCCTGCTGGGAACTGGGCACCAACAAACAACAGGACACCACTGTCAGCCATCTTGCCAGTGCTGTCACACTCACACACAGTGAAGTCCACTCAAAAGGAAGGAAGTATGGGCATGCTGGGAAGGGGGTGTAGGCAATAGCATGATGGGAGTGGTAGTCACAGCTCAACATCCCCCACCCACATGGCCCAGCAAGCTCACACTGAAGCATACACACCTCACAGGCAGTGGAAAAGAACTGACAAGATGGCTGACACTGGGTACTGCTGTGGGGAGCACAAGGCCCTGCTGGGAACTGTGCACCAACAAACAACAGGACCACACTGTCAGCCATCTTGCCATTGCTGTCACACTCACATACAGTGAAGTCCACTCAAAAGGAAGGAAGTATGGGCATGCTGGGAAGGGGGGTGTAGGCAATAGCATGATGGGAGTGGTAGTCACAGATATTGCTCACCCACACAATTGGTCCATCAACACCACTCTGAAACATGCTCACATCAAAGGGAGTGGAAAAGAACTGACAAGATGGCTGACACTGGGTACTGCTGTGGGGAGCACAAGGCCCTGCTGGGAACTGTGCACCAACCAACAGCAGGACACCACTGTCTGACATCCTGAAAGACAACTTGCACTCCCTGCAATAGAAGCACGTTCCATGGTGGGATATCTGGCTGGGTGGGAAGGAGGACTGACAGCTCTGACCAAATTTACAAGCAGCTTTTCACACACACCCCCTTAACACAAACTCCACACAACTCACCTGGGATAATGCAATGCCTCACACTCTAATTAAATATCCCACAAAGAGCCACAACCCTGGGTTATGCTGTGTGAAGCACAGGGACACACATGGGACTTGTAGCCAAACAAACGCCAGGACAACACTGTCAGCCATCCTTACAGCACAGGCACACTACCCCACAGGGAAGCAGAGTCAAAAGGAAGGAAGTATGGGCATGCTGGGAAGGGGGGTGTAGGCAATAGCATGATGGGAGTGGTAGTCACAGATATTGCTCACCCTCACAATTGGCCCATCAACACCACTCTGAACCATGCTCACATGAAAGGGAGTGGAAAAGCACTGACAAGATGGCTGACACTGGGTACTTCTGTGGGGAGCACAAGGCCCTGCTGGGAACTGTGCACCAACCAACAGCAGGATACCACTGTCAGCCATCTTGCCATTGCTGTCACACTCACACACAGTGAAGTCGACTCAAAAGGAAGGAAGTATGGGCATGCTGGGAAGGGGGGTGTAGGCAATAGCAAGATGGGAGTGGTAGTCCCAGCTCAACATCCCCCACCCACCTGGCCCAGCAAGCTCACACTGAAGTATGCACACCTCACAGGGAGTGAAAAGCCACTTCAAAGAAGTCTGACAATGGTGCTCTGTTGTGGGGAGCACACGGCCATGCTGGGAACTGGGCACCAACAAACAACAGGACACCACTGACTGACATCCTGAGAGTCAACCTGAACCCACTGCAAGGGTGGCATGCTTCATGGTGGGATAACTGGGCTGGGGGGAGAAGGAGGGCCCGATGTCCAACAAATACAACCAATGCTATCCATGTACACACCTCAACATTCACATTGAAATGCTTCAAATTTGCAGGACAATGTGCTACACCAATATCAACCTATGACTGTGACAACTTAGGACAATGCAATGTACAGGCCCGCATCCAGCGGTACAGTCACAACTGTCAGGTGTGTGAACCATTGATGCCTGCAGAAACATAACATACATTGTGTGTGTCTCCCAAAAACAGGTGATGATGGGGACACAGCAGCAGACGATGAGGAGTCCCTGTCCCAGGCTCCGAGGGACACTGAGCTCACTGGTGTGGAACAGCCTCTGCCCTCCTCGGATGGCGAAGACCTACCTGGCTCCTCCGGTGTGAGTCATCATGCAGCACCAGCAGGACCACCATCTGCACCCCCTGCACCCACCCCTCCAACAACTGCCAACACACAGACCACCCCCGCCGACACGGACAGACCAAGGACCACCAATGACAACAGCACACGGACCCCGGCCCAACGTGGAGCAACGGACAACAACCCCAGTAACAACCCCCAAGGGGGCCTAGGGTCACCTGTGCGTGCCACCGCAGGTCCCGCACATGTCACCAGGGGTGGTGGGAGGGGTGGTAGACATAGGTCGCTGTTTGCAGAGGGGTCTGGACTGCATGATGACCCACAACTGGTACGCATTGCTGATGCATACCAGAATAGCACTGGAGAGGTCAGCCAGGTAGTGGGGATCCTCAAGGACATTCAACAGCAGCAGGCTGCCCATCATGCCCGCTTGGACTCCCACATGTCCCGTGTGGAGACACACATGTCCCGTGTGGAGAGACACATGTCTGTCATGGAGTCCAAGTGGGACACATTGCAAGAACTGACAGCGGTGCATAGGGACATATTGACATGCCTCCGCCAGATTAGCACCAACATGGCCACACCTCCCTGTGTGCCCACAACATCTGGTGCTGCAACAACTGCAACTGCCACAGGGAGGGAGGATGACTCTGGCGGAGAGTCCCCTGCACCGCAGCAGCCTGCACGTGAGGGTCCCCCCCCAAAGAAGAGTGGTCGTCTGAGGAAGGACAACTGAGAGGCCGATGGCCATGTACATCCCCCAGGAACCCAACACCTGTTCTGGAAATTCACCTTTGTGTGCAAACTGTTCACCCTGTCGAATGCAACCCAACTCCCCCACATGACATGGGGAGTTTAAGTTGGCCCAATGTATCAGATGACTGTTGACTTTACTCAGGACATTTCTGCTACCAAGACTTCCAACTCACGTGGGAACTGTGGATTCCAATCCCAATGTACAGCACCCACCATCCTGTGCACTATACTCACACATGTATGTAAATAAACTCACTAATACACCATACTTGCCTCTGTTGTGATACCAACGTGGTTTCTGTCATGGAGATGATGATCTGCTAAATGACACTGTGCATGCTAACTGCTACAGCAAGTACAACACTGTCATGTGAGTCATGGCGACGTGACACATATGAGGGAGACACCACTAGGGCTACACAACACATGCACACCAGGGCCATCTGACTCATCGCCTACACCGATGTTGCCAGGAAATACAGTGCAATGCACAGACACCACACCTATTCACAGTCTATGTTAAGAACCCCACTGGTGCAGTAAGCAAATGTCAGTCAGATGTGTGACCACAGACAACGCACATCGGAAAGTGAAGCACAGGTTTATTACACATTTGCAACATGTTGTTACCACTACAGATGCAAGGTAATCCCACGTGGCAGTGGCCACACAGTCAACAAGTGTAGAAGAAAGAAAGTCCAGGGGTGTGTGGCACATCACCTGTAGGGAAACGACAGCTTCCACCCTGGAAGTTGAATCACGGTGTCGGGGATCACAGTTGACCAAACAACTCTGAAAGTACCCTGTGAAGGACAGAAATGTCACACAGTCAAAAGCACTGAAGAACAGGACAGAACTGCAATACTCATGCCCAATACATGTCACAAGATACCTACACAAAACCAAGTTAGCATGTCAACACTGTTGGGGAGTACAGACTACCTGTATGGACACATCGCTGCACGCATAAAGTCAAGTAGCACATGGCCACACTCAAACAGCACCAGAGAACCACCAACACATATCACGCAAACTCACATCATTGACATGACATCTCTGGATACTCACATTCAGCTGAAGAAGTTGGTGATGAACTGTGTGCGGACATCACCCTCATCATCATCACCATCACTGGCATCGTGGCCCAGGCCAGGATCCTCCACAGGTGGTGGATGTTGGTCATCGTCATCCAGGATGAGAGGCAACTCCTTCCGCACTGCCATGTTGTGTAGCATGCAGCAGACGATGACAATCTTGCACACCTTTGCTGGGGCATATGGGAGGGCCCCTCCTGTCTTGTCCAGGCAGCGAAAGCGGCTCTTCAGGAAACCAAATGTCCGCTCGATCACTCTCCTGGTCCGACCATGTGCCTCATTGTAGCGCATCTGGGCTGGTGTCACAGGGTTCCTGAGGGGCGTCAGCAACCACGGCATGTTGGGGTATCCGGAGTCACCTACACACAGACAATTGCACATTAGCTGAGTTGGAAAAGAAGGTGGAATACTACATTGCAGAACACACACAATGGTACAAAGTCAGTACACACCGACAAGCCAGGCACGCTGGTTCTGCATCTGTGACATCATCCTCGGGATGCGACTACTCCTCATCACGTAGGCATCGTGTACAGAACCGGGGAAACGGGCACACACGTGTGAGATGCTCATATCTGCAAGACATACCACCAGAGCATTGACCGAATGGTAATGTTTTCTGTTCCTGTATGCCTGCTCATGTGCCTGTGGTGGTACCAAAGCCACATGTGTCCCATCAATGGAGCCAATGACATGCGGCATCCTCCCCAGGGCATAGAAGTCACTCTTGACGTCAGTGAGTTGTTGACGTTTAGGGAAATAGATGTACTGGTTCAGGTATCTCAACATAGCCTCCAAAACATCGCGTAGCACACGGCTGAACATGGTCTGTGACATCCCACCAGCAGACGCCACAGTGTGTTGAAAGGTACCGGTGGCAAAGAAGTGTAGGGCTGCCATCACCTTCACCTTGGGGGTCAGCGCTGTAGGATATGTCCGGCCAGGTTGCAAATGTGGGGCCAACCGCACCGTCAATTCCTCAATCAGCGGCCTGGTGAAGCGGTAACGTCGGATGCAGTCCCGTTCCACCATGGTTGCAAGGTCAGGGAATGGTCTATGGACAGCTGGTGCCCTGCAGTGCATAGGTGAAGAAAGAAAGATTGTCAGTCACCCCACATATGTGGCATAGACCATACTCAATATCACATGACACATCATTACGAGACACAACTACATGATGTGTGTGCCGTTCTGTAAGGACATGTATGGCACCTACATGGCCAACATCTAACATCACAGTTCAACATGTGTTGTCAACAAGTTCCAGGTTGTGCTATGGGATATCATTAGGCTGTGTCACAGTACCCATGTACTGCTGTCACGTTCCAAACACACACCACAGTGACATGTGAGGACAGATGTGCCCCAGGCATCACAGCTCATTGACAGGTAGATTCCCAGGGACCCTGTATTGCCACATTGACACTGGCATGACATGGCGTATCATGAATACACCACAGCAAAACAACCATGACCCCCACAGGTAGTGGTCCCTGTTGCCTCTGCAGGACATGAAAGGATGCGCCACCTGTGTAGGGGCGTCCCTCTGAGCACAGCAAAGCCCCCCGTGGGGTGAATACATTTTAGTACCAATGGTAGTTGAAGAAGGATATCAAATAGTTCAAAACATTCAAAAATTCATTGTGTTTGTGTTTAATGATAAGCTTGAATGGCACAATCTTCAGCTTGATCAAAACAATCCATATTAATGCGAAACCCAATGCATTTCGGGCCGTCGGGCCCTTCGTCAGGGGCCAAAATTCTGAAATTAAAAGTAAACATGAGGAAACATGCTCTCCGAGCCAACTAAATGCAATTTAAACAATATAGCAATTCAGACATAAATACGAAGTGAAAAGAAGCAGCAACATGTATTCTGTGCCGATGCACGTAAGAAGTTCAATAAAGAAAAGAAAAACACTGATGACATATAAACCTCTAGAACAAAAAAGTGCAGTGGTGTGAAAGCCTAGAAAAATGCCGAGGTCTCAGTTGAAGTGTGCAACAACAATGCATCAAATATACAAACCCGAGAGGTGACGAACAGAGCGTGCATCGGCACAGAATACATGTTGCAAGCTGAAGATTGTGCCATTCAAGCTTATCATTAAACACAAACACAATGAATTTTTTAATGTTTTGAACTATTTGATATCCTTCTTCAACTACCATTGGTACTAAAATGTATTCACCCCACGGGGGGCTTTGCTGTGCTCAGAGGGACGCCCCTACACAGGTGGCGCATCCTTTCATTATTATTTACACCCCTAATCAGAGGGTGATACCGCTGAAGCACGCTACAAACTCGCATCTTGAAACACTTATCGGTGTGCGCAGTCCACACTTTCTTTTTTCTTGCCTCTGCAGGACAGACATGGACGTCTGTGACACACACACGCACAACATCAAAGTCCATGCACAAACAATGTGGATGTGGAGACTGTCTCCCATTGTGCACATGGAATCAGAGACATTGTAAACACAACATGCACACAGACTGTGGAGGGCCATCACTATTGTGGCAATGGATCACCCTGTGACGTACATACCGTCCCACATGGGATTCAGGGGGTATGTGACATGACATACACATACACAACCTGGAAATGTGACCATGCCACATGCTCTGAAATGAACAGTTGGACATCACAGTGGTCATGTGCACAACACACCAAGGATTCTGTCCCCATGAACACGTGCACATCCTGGGAGTGGCTGCCCCCAAGTGCTACCCAAACAACCACATGTTGACACCCATACACAGAAAAGGTAATGCAGCCTTACATGTCTTAGGATACAGTGTGGACAGGCTGTGGTGTTGTAGGTGTGCCCCTGAGTCCCTGGAAAGTAAATGTGGCTGGCATACGTTCACCTGTGACAGGCATGGTGACAGATGCGAGTGTCTTGTACAGGGACGCGTTGTACAGCAATGGACCGATCGGTGCGCACGCATTGGCCATTGCATATGATGTGAGCGGGTACGCGTTGTACAGCAATGGACCGATTGGTGCGCACGCGTTGGCCATTGCATATGATGTGGCCCGAAATACGCGTTGTACAGCAATGGACCGATCGGTGCGCACGCATTGGCCATTGCATATGATGTGAGCGGGTACGCGTTGTACAGCAATGAACCGATCGGTGCGCACGCATTGGCCATTGCATATGATGTGAGCGGGTACGCGTTGTACAGCAATGGACCGATCGGTGCGCACGCATTGGCCATTGCATATGATGTGGCCCGAAATACGCGTTATACAGCAATGGACCGATCGGTGCGCACGCATTGGACATTGCATATGATGTGAGCGGGTACACGTTGTACAGCAATGGACCGATCGGTGTGCATGCATTGGCCATTGCATATGATGTGAGCGGGTACGCGTTGTTTTTCAAAATACGCGTTGTACAGCAATGGACCGATCGATGCGCACGCATTGGCTGTGGCCTGGCATGGCAACGGACGCGTTTTCGAACCTTCAACTAGTCTGATGCTGTGAATTCAGTTGGCCACCCACAACAATGTTGCAAATTCATGGGTCTCATGAAGTTGAACTTTTGAAGGAGGCTGTGGGCGTGTGTAAGTGGTGCAATTCCATGGATTCGCCAGATTCAGAAGATGCAAACGACTTGGACCTATCACTATGGACACATGGGACAGTATCTGCCTCAGCAGCACACATATAATGCTGGCTGTTCCCCTGAGAGCTCACTTGCTTGCACTACATGCTCCAGGACGACATCTGCCAACACCACTGGTGCTGTCTCTGCATCCTCTGGATCCTGCAATGGCACGTACTGTGGAGAGAGCCCCAACCTTCAGCACTGAGGAGAACCAGGCCCTGCTGGACAGCCTCCTTCCACAGTACAGCAAGCTGTATGGGAAACCAGGGGAGCAGGTGAGTGTGCTGCCCACTGCCTTACTAAATGTGCATGTTGTCTGACTAGCAAGACTTACAGTGTGCACGCCACTGGCTAGCATGCTCACTGAGTAGTTGTCACCCCCCATAGTGTGTAGTTACATGTACTGAACAGGTATAGTGCAGTAACAGTGCATTCCAACAAGGTTTTACTTCCCAGGCAATGATACCATGTAGTAACTGCTGGCAAACTGTACATAGCCATCGTTGCACTGCCTGTGTACATCATGTGCCCCTGTGATTGAGACATGTATATCCAAATGTGTGATGCACGGATATGTTGCATGTGTAGTAATGGCCTTTACACTTTATCATCCTCACAGGTTGATGCCCACCAGAAGCAGGAAATCTGGCTGACCATCGCCCGGGCAGTAAGATCCGTGGGGGTCTACAAGCGCCGGATCCGCAACTGCCAGAAGAGGTGGCAGGACCTTCGGGGCTGGACCCGGAGGATCGCAAGGGTCCAGCTGAAGCTGTCGCCTCCTCGCAGAAGGGGCGGACACCAGACCCTGACCCCCCACATGCTCAGGATCCTGGCGGTGGTCTTCCCTGACCTGGATGGGCAGCTGAAGGCCAGACAGCAGCAAGAAGGGGGTGAGTCCATGACTGCACTGTGAACTTTGTCTGACATGCTATGTGCCCTCCTCTGGCCTGGTTAAACTTCCACAGTACATCAGTCTTGTGGTCCAGGACCCATGCCCCTCAATTGTGACATGCCCACTCCTCATCTGATGCCCAGGTGTGGCCTTTACAGTCAGGAAATTGTGTCACTTGGGTACTGTGTCCTTACATTTTGCTTAGCTCAAGGTGGGGGACAGCATTTGTTCCCGTAACTCTGTGGTGGGCTTCATGGGTGGGTCCATTGCTTACACAATGCCTGAGTTCTGACATGTAATCTGCGTGTTGCTTTGATATGTGGTCCAATTGCTGATCTGATTCACCACATGTGCCTGGGGTATTTGGCACACCCCCATGCTGCGGGTGGGAACAATGTTTGGGCCTCAGGAGTATGTATACCAAGTGTGTCACACATACTTAGCCATCTGCCTACTGTCCAGGGCTCATCCCTCTTCCACGTGGAGCAGGACAGTCATGCCTACTCCAGGCCATACAATACACTCTGTACTCCCACTCCCGTGTATCAGCTGACACGTTGTGCTCAGTGGAATGTTCCCTCAGGTGTCTGCCTCTGTGTCATTGTGCTGTGGCTTTGTTGTCAGGACTACTGGGGTGTTTATCGTTTAGGGCTCAGCATGCCACCGGAGATGTGACCATAGGAGACGATACTTGTGTGACATATAGGTGTTTGATCACTTGACTGTGCAGACTGGGGTATGCGAATGTGAAGTTCAGGCAGCTGTCTCCTATTCACAGCAGATTGTGAGGTGCTCAGGTTCCGAGGGTTGTGTTTCATGTCTCCCATATGTCCAATTGGTATGACGTGGACAAATAAGAGTTCAGATGATGTGGTTTGTGGGGGATGGACATGTGCACTTGTCAGCTACAGAACTTGCATTCCCCATGACCTAGGATTGTGACACAGTGCAGACTGTTGTTGGCTGGCTGCCCTGCCCATGTGACTGGAGACAGTGATGTATGACTTTGCAGGCATGCCTGTGCCATGACATTAAACTCCCTAAGATTGATCCTGCAGGTGAGTGACATGTGCTACATGCACCCCATTGTGGCATTGACTATCAGGACATGGGTGCATCATGGTGTCTGGTGCTGGTATGCACCACATGCATTTCAAAATAGACTCTGGCCATCCCTTTATCCGGACACCTGTACAGACTTAGTGGCTAGAGTTGTGATGTGTGCATGTTCACATACTTCACCGTGTTGTCTGCACTGTCCAACTACTGTGTAGGTGGTGCATGTGTCCACACTGGGGTATTGCCATCCGACAGGCACCAGACAGATGGGTGCATGGCCAGGAGGGATGTGAGTGCCATGGTTGACCATCAGACTGACAATTGGCTTCTCCTACTCTGTTTGAGCACTTTTGGCAATGTTCAACTAAGGATCCCAGGGCTTGCTCTGTAATGTGCTGTACTTACTGTGGTGTGTGCGGTCAGTGCAGGTGACTGATGTTTGTCTGTTTCCCTAATTGTTTGCAGATACATCCACGGCCACAGGAGGGGACAGCTCCATGGACCAGGAGGAGCCGCAGAGCCAGACTGGGTCAGCAGCCGATGAGTGGTCGGAGGGACCCAGTGGCACGGAGGGCGAGGGGAGCCACACCGAGGAGTCCTCAGCATCATCCACCTCAGCTGAGGACCACAGCAGCTCGGAGGATGACTCCCTTGTGGAGGCGGGTGTCAGCAGCCACAACACCCCAGCTAGTATTGCTGTCCCAGCCACCACCACCACCACCACCACCCTCCCATCGTCTCCCATTCCAGAGGTCCGTGGAGGCTCCCGTGTTTGGGAGCGTGTCTCCTTCGTGCCAGGCACCGCAGCCCCTGCCCCTGTGTCCCCTGCTGCCCTGAGTGAGGAGTCTGTGTACCTACTTCGCCAGCTCCATGTAGGGCAGACAGCAATGCTGAGTGTCCTCCATGCCCACACCACTCTGTTTACACAGCTGGTGTCGTTTATGGAGGGCATCTCATCGGGCATGTCTGCCCTACAGAGGAGCAATAGGTCCATGGACTCCTCCCTGACGGCAGCAGTGTCCCTCCTCCAACAGTCCCTCACCCATCCTACCTCTGCCCCATCCACACTTCCTGGCACCCTACCTGTCCCAAGCACATGCACACCTGCACAATCACCCAAACACACAGACACGAGCAGCACAGACACACCCACTACAAAAACAAAACGCGCACGCAGGCATCCTCAGGGGACTGATACCACACCCACAGGGGATTGGGGAACAGACACGCACACAGGCATCCACAGTCACTCCGCAGTCCTCCGATACCTCTCCCTCCAAGGCCCCTTCCCTTGCCTCACCTGCAACCCCACCTACAAAGCAGATCTTCCTCTGTGACCTCGGCCTCTTCCCCTCCGATCCAGCTGATCCAGCATACAGGGGGAAGAGGAAGTCCACCCGCACAGAGGGGAGTGCCCCTCACCCCCGGACACCCTCCCCAGGCACAGATAGACTGAGGCCCCCATCCGCAAGTCCCCCCGGACCCGGAAGAGCAAGACCCCGCCGCCGCCGCCCTGCAGCTCAACCACCAAGTCTCCTTCCTCTATCCCTCAGGCCCCCACTCCACAGGTTCCCCCACCACACCCTGCCCCAGGTTCTCCCACCCACAGATACACCATCCCCAAAATGATCCAGCCTTCTCCCCCTACCACTTGCTCTTCCAGCACCACACCCCCCGCTGCGCATGTTTGTGCCACTGGTGTGGAGACCGTGTCCTCCCCTCTGTCCTGCCCACCTTACCTGAACCCCATTCTACTCCCCTGGAGATAGGCACTGCAGTGGAGTCCACTACCACCCCGTCTGACTTGGGCACTGCAGTGGGGAACCTGTCCACTCCATCTGCACAGCCCACTGTAGTCGTGCCGGCACCTACACCATCTGACTCATGCCCCCAGTTGTGCCGGCACACACCATGTCAGACGCCTCCACTGCAGTTGTCA
Source organism: Calotriton arnoldi (assembly GCA_963921515.1). Lineage (NCBI taxonomy): Eukaryota > Metazoa > Chordata > Amphibia > Caudata > Salamandridae > Calotriton > Calotriton arnoldi. The sequence goes on along the minus strand of CAWUFW010000483.1, from coordinate 3,077,395 downwards.
GTGACTCTCCAGCACCCACCACCCCTTCCCTGCCTCCTTCTGGTGAGCCCTGATCCTGTCCCTGCGGTGCCTGGCCTGCCCCCCGTATGCCCCTCCGAGGGGAATGTCCCTGGTGTGTAGCAGTGCAGGCATGCAAAGGGTGACATCTGCCACTATCACCCTGTTTGGACTTTGATAATGGACTGGCCATTGGCCTTTGTTATTTTTCTGGACTTTCATTTTCTCTAACACATATGCTGAATAAAGCTACTTTCTGTTCTCTAGTGGTTTTGCTTCTGATGTACATGATGTTGATGATGCTAACCATGCCCTTGCTGCAGTGATGGTGATTTTTGATGTCAGGAAAATGAAGTGTTACTGTGCAGGACCCCATGTGGTCCAGGGGGAATGTGTCCTATCCTGTTGTGTATCCATGTCATCCTTTGCAGCAATATGAGGGTGTCATGTTTTCAAGATTTGGCAATGGGATTTCCTACTTGTATTTGCAATATCACATCTGTGGCTTACACCCCTGCACATCAGTTGTGCTTGCCATGTTCTATTTGTCTATTTCCCTGACTGTGTGACCATCTCCACTGGGCATGCAAGTTTGGGCATCAATGGGGCTGGACTCATCTGTGTTATCAGTGCAACTTGCTATACATGTGTGTTGGATCTGTGCTGATGATTTCGGTGACACTCCCATGACCAGGCTGATATGACGGGAGCCTTCATTTTGTGCTAATTGTTGACTGAGTGACCAAGTGTTCTGCTGACATGATAGAGCCCTACTGGGAGAACGTATGGCACAGCTTTCCTTACACAGGAGTGGAGTCCCCTCATGGCAGTGTGTAATTCTGTGACATTGCCTGAGCACAAGGTGTGTGTTGTGTGAGCATGTCTGTGTGTGTTCACTTCCATTTTGCTACGCAGGCTGGGATCCCTAGTGATGTTCCAGTTTGTGATGCTTGCTGAGTTGACCTATGTTCCCCCCAAGTCTTCTCCCTGGCTTCTCTGGGATGTGGGTGCATGGCACATTACTGGTCATCAGGGTGTCACCCATAGGTGTGTTTGCTGTCAGGGCTGAGTTTGTGGGCAAACGCAGATGAGACACAGTCAGGATTCCCCTTGGCACTTGTTGGTTACACCAGTCATGTAATTTACAGTTTGTGTTAGCTTTCAGTTATTGTGACACGTTGTGTGTGTGACTGCTGCCACTCCTCAGGGTCAGAGCTGCAATGTTGGTAGTTGTCTATGTGTGTTCTTTGTGGGTGACCTTGGCTTCTTCATTGGTGTGTGACTGTGGGCGGGATCCCATAGGTTGGTGTGGTATTGACGTCATGCCCATGTCCGGCGTACTGTGCAGTGTGTCAGACATTCACGAGTCTTGTTCACTGGCCATGTGTGATGGGTTTCTGCACCTTAGTTCCCACCACCACCCCTGGGATTGTCATGGGTGCATGTGCAATGTCACCAGTGCATGTGAGCTTCACTGCTGCACATTGGTGGAGATCAAGGTGTGTGGTGTTGAGTGTGTGCAGATGAGAGTTGTTTCACGGCTAGACCCCTGCCTCCATATTGGCCTTGGCTGGCAGGCCGTGCTGATTGATTTGTGCTTGTGTAGGTGTGATGGTAGTTTGTTGCTCAGGACACATGACTGTGGTTCACAGTGTGAACGACATCTAGCTTTGTCATCACAGTGGGATTATCATGCAGGCCAGTGTCACCACAATGTGGGGACCCTGGGGGTGGTGCTGTGGTGGGTCTGTGTCTTGCTGTGTTAGTTGCTGTTCCTACAAGCTTGTGTGACATGTGTAATTTGGGCTCCCTCTCATCTAACAATGCCTGATTGCCCACATAGGGGATTCGGATCCATGAGTTACTTTTGTGTGGCACTGTATGCACATCTGTGTAATTGGGATTCAGGCCTCCTCATGTGTTGTGTGGTTGCCTGGGGACACTGGCACCCCCCTCACCTGTTGTGTTTGATATGCCGTGTGGGGCTGCATGTTTGTGTGTGTGCATCTGCACCACTGCATTGGCATATCTTTAGTGTGCCATTGGCTGTATGTTGTTTGGTGGGTTTCCCCTGCTGTCCCTGGGACTCCTAGGTCATCAGTCAGCACAGTGATCATGGTTTGTATGTCCCATTGCTGCCATGGTATGGTATTTGTTCACCTCACATCTACAGTCTCCACAGGATATCTACATTTGTGTGCCCATTGGTGCAGATATGTGGGTCTGCATTATCATGGTCACTTCTGTCATTGTGTTATTGATGAATGTTGACAGTGTCAGCCCCCATGGGTGATGTTTGTCTGCACATGGCCAAAGGTATGTCTTATTTGCACTGCACTGTGTGCCTCACCCAATTTATGTTGCTATGGGACACAAGCACTACTATGCCACTGATGTGTTTGTTGTTCTGTGATCAGGGAGAATCCATGCTGTTTGGCATTTGCAGCTGTTTCCATGACAACACTTACAATTTGGTCACTGTGATGATGGGGGATTACACCCCATTGCCAGAATGTTAAAAATGTGCTTCAACTATGGACCCCACACTTACCTTTTGGTCACTGTGATGATGGGGGATTACACCCCATTGCCAGAATGTTCAAAATGTGCTTCAGCTACGGACCCCACACTTACCTTTTGGTCACTGTGATGATGGGGGGTTACACCCCATTGCCACAATGTTCAAAATGTGCTTCAGCTACGGACCCCACACTTACCTTTTGGTCACTGTGATGATGGGGGGTTACACCCCATTGCCACAATGTTCAAAATGTGCTTCAGCTACGGACCCCACACTTACCTTTTGGTCACTGTGATGATGGGGGTTACACCCCATTGCCACAATGTTCAAAATGTGCTTCAGCTACGGACCCCACACTTACCTTTTGGTCACTGTGATGATGGGGGGTTACACCCCATTGCCACAATGTTCAAAATGTGCTTCAGCTATGGACCCCACACTTACATTTTGGTCACTGTGATGATGGGGGGTTACACCCCATTGCCACAGTGGTCATGGTCTGCTTGCATTGTGGAGGCCACACACATTTATGTGTGACACATGTGATAGGGGGTCACATTGTATGTTCAATGTCATGTTCAGTGTTGTAGGCATTTGACACAGTCTACACACGCTTGTCATGGTGTTGGGGGGATGTCTTTTTCTGACATTCCTTATGTTGGAGTATGCTGGTTGTGTCATGCATTACCCGTCCTATGAGTAGGGGTTGTGTGGGTGGTAGGCATCCATCCCCCTATGAGTGGGGATGGTAGTGGTGACAGGCATCCAGGCCCCCCTGAGTAGGGGCGGTGTTGGTGGTAGGCATCCAGCCCCCCCTGAGTAGGGGTGGTGTTGGGGACAGGCATCCAGCCCCCCATGAGTAGGGGTGGTGTTGGGGACAGGCATCCAGCCCCCCATGAGTAGGGGTGGTGGTAGTGGTAGGCATCCAGGACCCCCTGAGTAGGGGTGGTGTTGGTGGTAGGCATCCATCCCCCTATGAGTGGGGATGGTAGTAGTGACAGGCATCCAGGCCCCCCTGAGTAGGGGTGGTGGTAGTGGTAGGCATCCAGCCCCCCATGAGTAGGGGTGGTGGTAGTGGTAGGCATCCATCCCCCTATGAGTGGGGATGGTAGTAGTGACAGGCATCCAGGCCCCCCTGAGTAGGGGTGGTGTTGGGGACAGGCACCCAGCCCCCCCTGAGTAGGGGTGGTGTTGGGGACAGGCATCCAGCCCCCCCTGAGTAGGGGGGGTGGTAGTGGTAGGCATCCAGGCCCCCCTGAGTAGGGGTGGTGTTGGTGGTAGGCAGCCATCCCCCCTGAGTAGGGGTGGTAGTAGTGACAGGCATCCAGGCCCCCCTGATTAGGGGTGGTGTTGGTGGTAGGCATCCATCCCCCCTGAGTAGGGGTGGTAGTAGTGACAGGCATCCAGGCCCCCCTGAGTAGGGGTGGTGGTAGTGGTAGGCATCCAGCCCCCCATGAGTAGGGGTGGTGGTAGTGGTAGGCATCCATCCCCCTATGAGTGGGGATGGTAGTAGTGACAGGCATTCAGGCCCCCCTGAGTAGGGGTGGTGTTGGGGACAGGCATCCAGCCCCCCCTGAGTAGGGGTGGTGTTGGGGACAGGCATCCATCCCCCCTGAGTAGGGGTGGTAGTAGTGACAGGCATCCAGGACCCCCTGAGTAGGGTTGGTGTTGGTGGTAGGCATCCATCCCCCTATGAGTGGGGATGGTAGGAGTGACAGGCATCCAGGCCCCCCTGAGTAGGGGTGGTGTTGGTGGTAGGCATCCATCCCCCCCTGAGTAGGGGTGGTAGTAGTGACAGGCATCCAGGCCCCCCTGAGTAGGGGTGGTGTTGGTGGTAGGCATCCATCCCCCCCTGAGTAGGGGTGGTGTTGGGGACAGGCATCCAGCCCCCCCTGAGTAGGGGTGGTGTTGGTGGTAGGCATCCATCCCCCCCTGAGTAGGGGTGGTAGTAGTGACAGGCATCCAGGACCCCCTGAGTAGGGGTGGTGTTGGTGGTAGGCATCCATCCCCCCCTGAGTAGGGGTGGTGGTAGTGGTAGGCATCCAGGCCCCTATGGGTGTATATGGCATTGGTGATGGCCATCCCGCCCCTATGGTTCTGCTGTAGCTAGTGTAAGTCATTTCTGCATCCCTATGTGTGTGTGTTATGTGTAGGGTACGTGTCGTTTGTTTGTGTGGTGGGTGTTTGACTTACCTTCTGCGCAGTACGCGTCCGTACCTGTTCCGGTAATAGATGTAGAGTATTGGTAGGACCTGCGCGATGGGATTCATGATTGGTTCGTCTCGTTCGGCTTTCTCGTTGCTTCAACTCGTACTCATGGCTGGCGTGTTCGTCTCGTAGCCGTGGATCGTCTTGTGGCGCGAATCGGAGCTTATGTGCAGCTCTCCCGGATGCTCTGACGTGCCGTACGTAGCGACGGGTTCGGCGCATACGGAAGGCGCATCGTACTAGTCCGGCCGGACGGGGCTGTATTTTTGCTTCCGTGCGACTCGATTCTGCGTTTACGGAACCGGCTCGGGCGGGGAACAGGAGCTGGATTGGGTAAGTACGGCTGGGTCGGGATCTAGGCAGTTATGCGCATCGTACTTGCTCGTTCGGACGAATGTTCGAATCGGTCGGGAAACACGAGTTCGGCTTGGTTTTTTCCCGGACGAATGGTGTTGGGTGCGCTTCAGGCCGAGATCGGAATCGACCCCTTAGTAAGGATATTTACCAAAGCTGATCCACTCTCACACATAAAATCAATGAGAGTCCTGCACTACGATCAATCCAAAGTGCCTGCAACAAGATAACACATTCATACAAACTGTATAATAATTCGTATTAAAGTATAATATGACAAAAGGACTAATCAGCCACTTACTATTTCAATTGCGATTTAACGTGGCATAAAGACTTCCAAAGGAGTTATCCACGCAATACCTCCCAGTTCAGATTCACATATCAATTTTATTTGCTGTAAAAAAAAAAAAAAAAAAATGCAGAAAGAAGACTAGAACTAAGTAAAAACCAAAGCAACTTAACGGAGCAACTTTATGTCAAAAAACAAAAGTCTCCAATACTTTAAATCACTGCCCGCTCCTCTTGTCACTGCATCCTAAGTTGAGTGCATGCCATCACAGAATACTTTGTATCTAGATTAGCACTGCGCTCCAATAAAAATAGAAGAAAGACCATTGAGTTTAAACTACTATTCAAAAATTAATTTATCTATGCACCTTACAGGCTTCAGAAAAAGGAAGAAAATGTATTTTACCACACACTGAAAATAATTAACAGATAACCAGATCCGAATCAATAAATCAGAGAAATTCTGTGATTATAACGGTCTCATTATCAAAGCACATGCACAAAAATAGAATCACTGTTCCATGCTGCTACCAAGGGACATGAGATGTCTCGGTAGAACATAGGTGCGTTACACCCGCAGTCCATGGTGCTGCACTGCTAATACAGGCCATGAAAAGTACAGGTAGACCATAAATGTAATCTGCCCGTAACTCTATAAGCACGGACGACCTTCTTCCAAAAGGCACGGGGCCTCTGTATAGCATAACAAAATAACCAAACATACAGGCAAGGGAAACACGTTAGTAACAGTAAGAGGACCATGCAAAAAAAGGGAGAAATGGAGGAGAAAAGAGTAAATCATACATTTATAGTAGACATGTCAAGAAACTGTTTTGGTTATAACTAGGTCTCCCGGTTTTATGGTATTCATTTTTTTAACATTTCCACCTGTATCTATCCATATTTATTTTTAAGCCATCTTATTGGTACTTATCCATATTTATTTTGCATTTTGATAACAGAAGAGGTAATATCTTGTATAGTTCCACATTTATTTAACGGATAAACGTACAATCAAACTTTGATGCCTGTCTGGTTTTAGCACATTACACAGCCAAAATATAATAAAATAATAAACCCACATGAAAAACAATTAGCTTAATTGCACACATACCTGCTGAGATATGCAGGAAATTAAGCAAATCTTATTCCGCTTTCTCACTCCTCATGCTGTAAATATGTACAGCTATTGGGCTGAAATTCATTAATCTTGGCATGGAGAGTCAGTGTAACACAAGTTTAATTAAAAATAACAGAGTTGCATTCTTCCAGTGTATTCAAACCTCTATTGATACTGTCACACTTTAAAATCCAACGACATTCTGCTTGATTTACCAAAATGTGCATGTTGCCTCTTCTTGTATGTTTGTGTATTTGTTCAATGACCTGCCATTTAATCTCATTCTCATGATGGTCATGTTCTAGGAAATGAGATACCAATGGGGCATTCAAGGTTGGACAATGAATGCGACTCCTATGTTGTGATACTCTGGTATTATTCTTTTGGGTTGTCTGACCCACATAAATGAGGTCAAAAGACCACCAAATGGCATACACCACGTTTTGTGAATTGCAATTTGTGTGATTCCTTAGTTATGAATGATGTTGGCATATGAAGAAAGTTTAGTGTTGGTTGTGGACTCACATAATGCAGTTGCCACATTTAAAGTTTGTTTAATCCCCATAGAGAAGCTAATTCAAGGGAACTTGTTCTCGGTATGCCTGCGCATACCAATATGTCCTGTATATTGTGACCACTCTTGAAGGAAAACAGTGGCAGATCATCTGAAATGCCACTTGACTTAATCAAGGGCCAATGTTTTTCACAATTTTACTTGTGGCACTGCTCAGGGTACAAAAGGTAGTCATACAGTCTGCCCTCTCCACCGTTTTTTTTAGGACGTGGAGTAAGTAAAAATTCCTGATGGTTATACCACGCTCTCTTTAGAGACATCTTGATTAAGCATAGGGGATAGCATCGAACCTCCATTTTTTTGCTAAAATATTAGCTTCACGGAAATAATAATTTCTGAACTTACAGTTTCTTTGAATTCGGAAGTAACGGTCCAAAAGGCAAACCCTCCTTCAGCCCTTAGGGTTGTTACTTCGATACTGAAGCAAGGTATTCCAGGCCGTCGTTTTAGTAAAAAATGTGGTTGCCAATTTTCCATCATTAGACATAATTGTAAGATCCAGAAAGTCAATAGTGTCATTGTCAAAATTAGAGGTGAGCTTTAGATCTATTGTGTAAAGTTGCTCAGTTAATTTGCTTTGGTTTTTACTTAGCTCCAGTCTTCTTTCTACATTTTGATTTTTTATTTCTGACAGCAAATAAAATTGATACGTGAATCTGAACCGGGAGGTATCATGTCGATAACTCATTTGGAAGTCTTTATGCCACTTTAGATCTCAATTGAAATTGTAAGTGGCTGATTAGTCCTTGTATCATATTATACATTAATACGAAGTATTATACAGTTTGCATGAATGTGTTATCTTGTTGTAGACACTTTGGATTGATTGTAGTGCAGGACTCTCATTGACGTTATGAGTGAGAGTGGATCAGCATTGGTAAATATCTGTACCATGAGTTATACATGGGGATTTAGTCTCTTTTTTGGTGTGTGTCTTTTCTTTTTCTAGGGCACATCGATCTGTATTAATTGATATGGTTATGTGATAAACACAGTGTTTATCTTATATAATTTCTTTTCACTTTCGGGTGGTTAGAGTATATCTACTATTGGTGTAGGATTCTTTTTGACCACTCTCTTGGTCTCCACTCATTGGTTATAACAAAGACACTGTTTTTCTCAGTACCCTTCTATAACAAGTAAGTTTTCTTTAAAAAGTAATTTTCCTTATTTTCAGCTTGAAAATTTGATGGTTGCTCTTGAAATATTATGTTGTGATGATGACCTGATTAACTAGCAAGGTCGAAATGCCATCGACACCTTCCTTGGCAAAAAATCAAGAGGAAGCATTGATTGTATTTTGCTTTTGTCATCTGACAAACTTGTTGTTGTATTTTTTCCTTTGCCATTGTTTTTGTTTATACTTACGTTTGTCTCCTTTTTTAGGTATATATGTATGTGTAACCTTGTGAGCACTACTGTATTAGTGTACATCCGAATATTTTATACGTATTTATTAACAAAAAAAATGTTTTACTTAATTTTGAGGGTACTTTCTTATTTATTTGTGTTTCCTTGAATGTTTCAAAAGCTATAATTGTAATTCTTCTTCTAAATTAGTACCTGAACCATTGTCGTATTTACATGGGCAGTATGTGGCACTTCACAGGTGGTAAGGCACCATCCGAATGTCCATGTTGAAGACCACCAATTCCTTATAGAAAAATGGTTGTCAGATCTACCACTAATATTTCCAGCAGCTCATTTACTGGACAAAAGAGAGCATAAGCCAATAATGCTCAATTAGAAAGTGCGACCACAGAAGACACACTACCAAACAGAATGATTTCTGACAAATACTTCAGTAAATTTTATGGTTAGAATCAAATTTTAATTATACCAATGAGCTGCTATTGTTGAACCATTAGCTCCAGTATGACATATGGTATAAAGTATGTCCGACGTTAAATTATTAGGCTATTACAAGTCCCCCGGGAAATCCATGACAATATAGAGGAATGAGGCTGAAGGTAGATTTCCTTTGTAAGGTTATGTAACTCCGAGGTGATTTGCGATATCCTTATCATCTACGGCAGGGGGTACTTTATGGACACACAATCATGTTTACCACAAACCACTTAAATGCTTGATGCGTGGCTCTTTCATGTGAAAGAGAGAGCTTGTTTATAAACATGAAGAATACAAATAAAATCTCTAATTCAAAATTAAACACATCAAAAGAAGTGTTAGATATTTGTTGCAAAAAGTTATTAAAATCCGTTTAATACAAGTCATTTAAAAAAAAAAAAATTGGCACAGTACGGGGGCATGGCCATGCTACCAACCAATATGGCCGAGTAGCTTTGGAGCTCTGCCGAACTCCCTGAGATCCTGGCCGCCTGGGTGGCTTCTACATTAATGAAAATTACAGCTGAGATGCGACATTGAGCTGTATCATGAGTGGTGCAGAGACGGCCCCGAAAGTGCTGATCCGCGAGTTCGGGAACCTCCAAAAATGCTGATGATGACGTCGTGCCCTCGAGCCTGGAAGGAGCTGGGAGGCAGCGTGGTCCCGTGACCAGCCACTGGGGCTCATCGCGTGGTTGGATTGCATCCACATGCCCCGAGCCTGACGGAGACATCAGAGACGCGCGGGAAGGGACGCGCACTGGAACTGCAGCAGACTATAGCAGTCCCCAGAGAATACTCGGACAGCGAGGAGTGCCGCATTAAGCCCAGCGTTATCCCCAGGTAAGGCCGGCCAGAAATCCCCCGGCGGCCCTGTGGTGACAGGGTCCATGGTTGAGCCTGGGGGCCATCCGCTGGGCCGTGCTGTCACAGTCTGGCTTTGCACTCCCTCATTTCCTTCACTCCAGCCCAGCCCTACACAAGAGGACTACATCAGCCTTTCACCGCCCCCCCCTCATTACTCGCAAATCGCACTGGTGATGGAGTGTGGAGCGCGCAAGGCATGGTGTCATTGTGACACCCATACAATACCATATGCAGTGGGGAGACACAGAGGTGTACCTGCTCCATTGAGGGGGGGGTGCATCCAATAACGGAAGCAGCCGCGAACCACGACCACAGAGGATCTCGCACTACGGGCATTGGGCAGCAGCTGGATACAAAGAGTGCAGCCTTCCCTGGCCTACCCCATCGTTCCCAGCATTAAGCACTTGCCATACGATGGAGAGGCGCCCCTAAAAAACGTTTGCACGCTAGTTAAATGGTGCAGTGCTGAGGGACAGTCTCCTACTCCCTCACAGTTATAAGGCAACCACAAGAACAAGCAAGACCAGCAGACACACTCCCTTTCCTATGCCCATTGGGTAAATTGAAGGCGCATTGCGCTGGGGTTCAATATCTCTCCTTCTTGAGTGGACACGGTAGGCGGTGACCCCAAGCAGCGCAAACTGACCTTCGACAAAGCCGGCCGAGGGGTCGAAACTTCGGGCCCAAGCATGGCGGAGGGTGGCAATGTACCCGTGGCCCCTACGACTATCGCACAAGGGACAGATGCCCTCATGGTGGAACTCAGGGCTGGTTTCAGAGCACTACTCACACTTCAACGTGCTAGATAAGCGCCTGGATGCAATGGGTGCAAGACTGGATCACAACGAGGGCAGACCAGACACCGCAGAGGGCAGAATCTCTGACCTAGAAGACGGCTCTGCTCAGACCACCAAGAGACTAGAACGCATGGAGAAACTGCTTAAAACCATAGCCATTAAGAACGAAGACCTGGAGGCCAGGGGGAGACGTAACATTGTCTGCATACTAGGACTTCCAGAATCCACAAACTCAGACCGCCTGGATGGCTTCGTGGAAAAACTCCTGATCGATTTATTCGGCTGTGACTCCTTCACTACTACCTTTGTGGTCGAGAGGGTGCATCGCACACTTGGGCCGTGTCCCAATCCAGGCTGCCCCCCATGGCGATAATTGCCCAGTTTTTAAATTTCAAAGATAGGGACACAGCACTGCGGATGGCCCGGGAATAAAGAGCATTGGAATGGCAGGGTTTCTCCATATCGCTCTACCCAGACTTCACTGCCATGGTGCAGGATGCTCGTCGGAAATATGCCGGAGTCAAAGTCATCCTCCGTAACCTGGGACTGAAATATGGGATATTATACCCAGCACGTTTGAAAGTGGACATAGATGGGCGGTCACAGATCTTTGATTCACCAACAGCAGTTCAGGAATTCTGCCGCTCCCTCTCCAATTCAAGGGGGCCCAACGATCACCTTCCCCGGGCCTGTCCTCTCACTTCCCTGACTCTGTGGCCAGTGCGGAACTGTTCTCGCCAGCTTAGTATAAGCAGACCCCACCCTGTGGCTTGCACAGTGATGTAATATCTTGCCACTACTTTACATTTCAATGTCTAGTTGCGCACATTTTGCCACCCTAGGCATGGCTATGGCCAGCAACACTATTTATTATTTGTTGTACAGAATCAGGGTCTCGCTGTGGTGTCGCCACTCGCCAAGTGCGTTTGCACATTAGTTCTTGCAATGTTTCATAGACTACATTTAATCTTTTTAAGTGTTCAATATCCTTGCTGGATTTTGGGTATTTCCCTTGTGCAGGGGAACTGGGGATGGGGGTGATTGGGTTAGGTAGGATGCTCCCACGAGCTATGTTTATACGATTGATGTTCAAACCATACAAGTGCCATTACACCGGTCCGTCATACATATCCACAAGCAGCAATGACTACGGAGAATAGGGATCACTCATTTTCAAACATCAAAATGATGTCCTGGAATATTTGGGGGCTGAATAATACACGTAAAAGCAAACAAGTAGTCCATTATATGCAGTGACACCAGGTTGATATTGCCTTTCTCCAAGAAATGCATTTATCCGCCAATGTCCCTTCCAGTTTTGCCGCAAGCTAGGGCTCTCAGATATACTTCGCTGGCTATAGCAATTATGCTAGGGGAGTGTCTATACTGGTTCACAAACAGGTCCCGTTCAGGGCAGTGGCAGTGTATGCGGACACACATCAGGGCAATATCTATTGGTTAAAGGATGCTTTTTGGGACACAATATACTCCTAGTGAATTTTATGCCCTGTTGATGATCCAGACTTTTATCGTGACCTCCTAACACAAATAGACTATATGGAAACAGACCAAATATGCATGGAGGTGACCTTAATATCTTACTTGACCCCCTAATGGACAGTACGGCCACCACTCCTGATGCAAAACTAAGGGCCAGGCGTACAGTGGCAGATCTTAGGGAAGCATGCTGGCTGACCGAAGCTTGGCGACATCACCACCCCACACAAGCAGCATACACCCACTATTCCGCCCCACACAACACATGGACTTGACTGTATTACTGGTTCCTCTCTTCTAATACGATTCCATGGCTTTATTCGCTAAAGCATCTACCACATACACTATCCGACCATGCCCCCGTCCTGCTGCAGCTGCGGATTCCACGAGCGGGGGGGGGGTGGAAAGACATTGGAGATTTCCAGAAATGGCTCTTCGGAACGCGCTGTTCAAATCCAAACTATACTCAGCAAAAACAGAATATTTTGAAATTAACGTGGGCACAGTGAATAATACAGCCACGCTTTGGGAGGCCTTTAAGGCATACATAAGGGGGATATGTATCTCAAAGAGTGCCGGGATACTTAGGGACCTACGTTGCACGCTGTCACAACTGGAAACGCAGTTAGCAACGTTCAATCAAAATCATGCAACATTACTGCACCCAGCCAGTTCACAGCGCTGGGCTACCCTAATGACCGAGTTTCACGAGGTGGCGGAGCGCGAATCACACTATCTGGGGAAATATGCGGTCGCTAGGCGATACGGGGAGGGTGAAAGACCAGGCCGTACGTTAGCGAAGTTAATGCAACAATCCAGGGGCCAGACATACATTTTGAGCCTCCAAGGCCCATACGGCAAACACATATCAGACACTGTCGGCATAAAGAATGCGCACTATCTTACTACACTGAACTGCATGCGTCCAAGGTAGCGTCTGACACCACGGACAATAAAAACAATTTAGACGAAATAGCTATGGTATGGCTTGACTCAGCCCACCAAGAGTTCTTGGCAGAGCCTTTCACGGAAGAAGAAGTCACCCAAGCTATAGATGCAATGGACAGCTCAAATGCGCAGGGTCTCGACAGATTCTCCAGTAGTTTTTACAAAGCATACAAGCCACTATTTGCTCCGTATCTCCTGAAGGTTTGTCAGGAGGCAGTGGAGATTGGTGATCTTCCCCCTAAACTTCAAAAGGTGGTCATAACGCTCCTCCCCAAGGCGGGTAAAGACCCACAACAATGCGGTTCCCATAGGGTGCTCTCATTATTAAATTTTGATAACAAAATACTGGCCAAAGTGTTAGCCACCAGACTTTCTCTTATCATTGACCAGATAATATCTCCAGCCCAGTCAGGATTCATCCCACATAAATCCACTGCCATGAACCTGCACACACTCTTTGCCACCCTCCACAGAATTGTACCCACTGTCCCTGCTGCAGCTATTCTTTTGGATGCGGAGAAGGCCTTTGACTCCCTTGAGTGGTCATTTCTGTACTCCCCATTGAATAGATTGGGAATTCCAAAGAGGTTTATTTCCATAATCAAGCTGCTATACACAAACCCCATGACGTGTAGTCGGCTAAACGGTACTCTGACTTACCTTTTCGCACTCACTCAAGGGACACGCCAGGGCTGCCCAATCTCCCCATTGCTGTTCGTAACAGCTTTGGACCCCTTGGTACGTCACTTACAGGAGAGGCACCTCCATAGAGGCCTGCAGTTTTAAACTGTCCCACTACTTATCACCCTTTACGCAGATGTTATCATCCTCTATGTGAGACATCCCGAGGATAATTTGGGACCCATACTTCGAGAAATAACCTGCTATGGAGCCCTGTCAGGTTTACATATAAATTAGGGCAAATTGGATATCTTCCCATTAACAGCAGCCCAATGCGATAGGAATACTGAATACCAATTAACATGGTGTGAGGACTCTGTATAATATTTGGGTATCCACATACACAAGGACCCGGAACAGATCCTACAGCTTAATTACGGCCTGGCAATGGAGAGACTGGGCGAGAAAGCTGAACGCTGGTTGAAACTACCTTTCACCATAGCGGGTTGAATTGCCATAATCAAAATGGTCGTACTGCCGCAATTTTTATATCTCTTTCAAAACATCCCAATACCATTACATAACTGGTTTTTCTCAACACTTTGCTCGCACTTAATAAGACTTGTGTGGGGCGGTAAACAACCTCGGATCAGTTGGGACACGTTAACATTACGCACGTGGAGGGTTCGGGGTCTTGAATTTCTGCATATATTACCTAGTCACCCAGTGCAGTTTCGCGAGGCACTGGCATCACTCTGACACTCGGGTCCCCTACCTTAGACCTGAAGCGGATCTTGTGCACCCCTCACCCCTAGCAGTGCTATTACTGGTGGGCCTGCCTCGCGACCCACATGGTATTCAAACACTCTCAACAACTAGCTGGGCCTGGCAATGACTTATCCGGGCAATCGGGAGCCATCCTCTTTACTCCTCTGCGATACCAGTGGCAGGTAACCTCTGGTTACCTATCACACAGGAGGCCCTAGTAAGGTTCACTTTATCCAAATATAACCTGGTAACATTTGGGGACTTGTTCCCCAGCGGGCATGTCTTCTCACGCACGGAGGACATCCGTTTCAGGGAATCCCCACTTATGGACCAGTTTGCATTGAGAAGGTTGCAGGGGGCACTTAGAGCTCAAATTTTCAGATACCCTCTCGAACCGCCTGAATTCTCCCTGCTAACACTACTTATCAAAGATGGCATTGGGGAGCACTTGATGTTCAAGATGTACAGGTCTGCATTGCCATGTTACCTAATAGAGACGCAGGGGTACGCGCTGCATGAGAACAGGACCTGGGTCAACCCCTCTCTGAATTTCAATGGCGTTCTTGCTGTGAACAGACGCGTACAGTCTCCTTTAATCACAAACACAAATTATGAAACTTCAAGTTTATATGGCGTGCATACATCACCCCTGTCAAGGTGCACCGGAAGGACCTGACACGCCCCCACACATACCCCAAGTGCTACTCCCCATTAGCGGACTTTGCACACATGACATGGACTTGTGACAGCATTACGCCCACTCCACTGCAGGCCCTCATGGGATATGTGCACGAGTTTCCAAAGTCAGCGCGGCGCTTCGTTGTATGGCCCGGTACTGCCTAAGCCCCCTCTCTTGACCAGTTACCCGATACATACCCGGTGACCCCCTCCCACCGCGTGGTCCGTCCCTCCTCCAAGCAAGGCAAGCATTTCAAATCACACACTTTTGGATTTAGGGGGAGTGACCCCCCCGGCCGTATTTATTACAAAATTAAAAAACACCTTCATTTAATATTTACATTACAATTACGCAGAGAGTCCATATACATTGATAGGTACACGATGTTATTTGGCTAACCTTAACATATCTCTAGACATAGCCATTCCTATCACGATCTAAACATGTATACGTACTTTTCGACTTATTCCTCCCTGCGTAACCCTGTGAGAGCCTACGGCAAGGTCAAAGACTGGCAGCCCCCAGAGCCTGGCAAAGGTACAGCAATTCCGCTGACGTAAGCTTGCGTAGGGGGTCCAGCTTATCGGACGGATATTTTCCCCCGGGCCCCCCCTACGCCCTGAGCCTTACCAAACATAAACGGGGCGCGGCAACTGTTATTGCGCCCTGCTGCGCATGCGCGTGCGGGGGTGGCGACCAGCCTACTGGAAAGCGTGACTCCCCCGGCCCCCGCACCCTTCCAGCCTATTGACCGGCTGTGACTGCCCCTGTAGCTCTATGTTGCTGACCGCTAAGGACCAAAACTATGCTTACCACTCATGACCTTACCGCCTGACCAGGGAAACATCTCAAAATACGACACATTATACATTCATTATATACATATCTTTATCCATTTACACAATTCTTAAATGACTGTATCTTTGATGAGCACAACCAAAACACTGTACATTTCACATTAGTTAAAACAAAAGTTGGAAATAAAAACTTATTACACTGCACACCCTTATGAACTGCCTGCCACAGGGGATGGTGGGTGGGGAAAACTCTGTGAAAGGGCCCCCGATGGCCCTGGTCCGTCGAAGCTCCCCGGATGTCGGCTGCGGAGAAGAAAGGCAAGAGACTGCTCTTGTCCTCTCCTCAGCCTTTTATTCCCCCTGCAGGATGGACTGGTCTAAACCCGTCCCTCCTTGACGTAATGGCTGCGTTGTAACCGGAAGCACATTAAGTGCTTCCGGTTCACTGCCACCCCGCGACCCGTATTGGATCATCGGAGGAGGTGGGGGGACCGCGTCATCAAGGAGCGCAGCGCCCCCCCCCACCCCCTCCGATCTCAGGGACCGGTGCGACCGCCATAATGGCGGCGCGCTCGATTCCGAGCTTTCGCCTGCCCATATGGCCCGGTACTGCCTAAGCCCCCTCTCTTGACCAGTTACCCGATACATACCCGGTGACCCCCTCCCACCGCGTGGTCCGTCCCTCCTCCAAGCAAGGCAAGCATTTCAAATCACACACTTTTGGATTTAGGGGGAGTGACCCCCCCGGCCGTATTTATTACAAAATTAAAAAACACCTTCATTTAATATTTACATTACAATTACGCAGAGAGTCCATATACATTGATAGGTACACGATGTTATTTGGCTAACCTTAACATATCTCTAGACATAGCCATTCCTATCACGATCTAAACATGTATACGTACTTTTCGACTTATTCCTCCCTGCGTAACCCTGTGAGAGCCTACGGCAAGGTCAAAGACTGGCAGCCCCCAGATCCTGGCAAAGGTACAGCAATTCCGCTGACGTAAGCTTGCGTAGGGGGTCAAGCTTATCGGACGGATATTTTCCCCCGGGCCCCCCCTACGCCCTGAGCCTTACCAAACATAAACGGGGCGCGGCAACTGTTATTGCGCCCTGCTGCGCATGCGCGTGCGGGGGTGGCCGACCAGCCTACTGGAAAGCGTGACTCCCCCGGCCCCCGCACCCTTCCAGCCTATTGACCGGCTGTGACTGCCCCTGTAGCTCTATGTTGCTGACCGCTAAGGACCAAAACTATGCTTACCACTCATGACCTTACCGCCACAGGCCAGCATAGTTGCACGACTATCTGGCCTCCCCCTCTGAGCCCTCCAGCAAGGTCATGGCCTGCGCCTCGCGCCTTCCACCCATGCCAGAATATCATCCATAAATGCTTGATTTCCTTTCGCCGAGAGGTGAACACCATCCTGTACAAAGAACTGCTCACCCCGTATAAAACCATGGGTTATTGTTTTTAATGTGGGCGTCCTGAACAATTTGTCGAATTTGTTATTGATCCGCTTTACCGCGTGATTCAATGCTCTTACCGACTCGCCGCCCCTCCATCGTAACCTTGGAATCATGTGTGACCACACTATAATGGCATTGGGGCACCGTTTCGCCAACCAACCTACCTCTGTGAGTAACTCCTCGATGACCACCCTCCGCCCAAGTTGCGCCAGGTCATTACCACCTAAATGCATGATCCATACGGCGGGTGGCCGCACGCTGTTCCTTAATGCGCGGTCGACCAATTCCCTAAAATGTTTGATGCGCAGACCCCCTTGCCCGTGAAAAACTATCTTCGTCCCCCACTGACGTGCTCTGGCCTCGTGGGCCCCTGAAAAGAAAGTCTGCAATCGACGCACATATGAATGACCTATGATCCAGGCTTCTTGTTCTTCCTGTACCCAAGCGTGAACTTGGGCCATAACTCCCGCTGTGCGTCTTTGGACCGACGACTGTCGTCCCCCTGCGTGACATGGCGACGTCCGTCTTTCCTGAACATGTGCCGTTGCAAGCCTCCTCCCTGAGTCACAGGATGAAGAAACTGCAAATAATGAGAAAAAGGGGGCCAAGCATCAGTGTACCATTCGCTTTCCTGCTTACAGCATATGCAACCGCACATAGCGCTTGTAACAGTCGGAGGACCATCTACCGATCCTTTTTACCTGGTCCCCCCTCAGACCCGAGGCCACTGCTTCCGTCGCCGCCCCGATCCTAAAAGAGTGGGTCCCAAATTCGGCTGCATCAAGGCCCGCTTTGTCTATGGCCAAACACATGACCCTTCTAAACTGGAAGACTGTGAGCGGAGAACCATCCCTGTGTATCAACAGTGGCCCTTCCGATGCCCCGATACGCTGTGACATGAAAGCCTCCAGTCTAGCCACTGGGCAGCATGAAACGCCCCTCGCCCTGTGGAGCACTATGCCCTCACCCCTTCCCCTCTGGTCTGTCTTAGATCGCAAAAGAGAAATCAATATGGAATCCTTGGAGACCTGTACGCGCCCTACCTGTAATCCCCCATGATGGTCTCTCTTATTCCTGGCCACCAGTTCGCCTATTCTGAATGCGCCATAAAATGCGAGGGAAAATGCTGCCTGAAAGAGAAACACCTCCTCCTGAGAGGTGCACACGAGGTGCAGCGCCTCAAGTAGCATGGAGAGCGTTTGTAACCCTATGGGTCGTCTCCCATCGGGCTGTGCGCCCTGTAAACGTCCCCAGCCTTTCAAAGCCTTGCGCACCACAAATTCTGCTGTCGGGTCCTTGACCCCCCTGCATTTCGTGAAAAAGGATATGGCCGTGATGTGTCGCCTAGCTACCGCCGCTGAGCGCCCGCTGTCCCTCATGAAACTCAGATAACTGACCACCGCCTCTGAGCTGTGCCACCTGTGTTCCCAAGACCCTCCTAGAAACTGACAATAAGACCAGAACGCCCCTTCGTACGCTCTCCTTGTCCTGGGTGCTAGGCTAGCTGCCACGAGGTCCGGTAACTGGGGGCACCATACTGCCAAAGGTGTTCTGGGAAATGAGTTGGCTTCTCTGCTGCGCCCGGAAGGTGTGACCTGAATACCTGCATCTTAAAACGAGACAGGGCGTCAGCTGCATGGTTCAAAACCCCGGGCACATGCCTTGCTTTAAAGAGTATATTCAATTGCATGCACAGTAAAACAATTCCCTTCAATAAGCGTAACATCATTTTGCACCTGGCGGTCTGTTTGTTAATGCACTCAACCACCGCCATGTTATCTGACCAGAATACCACCGATTGGTTTTTCAACTGTTCTGGCCAGACTGACAGTGCCACCAGGATAGGGAACAACTCGAGGAAGCTTATATTCTTGGTGATCCCTGACTTGACCCACCACTCTGGCCAATGCTGCGCCGTCCATTCAACCCCTAGGATAGCACCAAAACCTTCGCTTCCTGCCGCGTCAGTCATTAAACCCATCTCTGGGCTGGACTTGAGCGGGCTGGGCCACACCACTCTCCCATTGAAATCGCGCAGGAATGTTTTCCAGATGAGCATGTCCTGCTTGACCTCGCCCAATAGTCTGGTGTGGTGATGCTTCTCTTTGAGACCTGCCATAGCCTGCGCGATGGTGCGCGAAAAGGGGCGTGCCATTGGAACTATGCGCAGCGCAAAATTCAACTGTCCTACCACTTCCTGCAATTGGTGCAACGTGACCTTCTCCCTATCTAAGCATTCTTGTAATGCCGTGTCAAACTTCCTCACCTTGTCCATGGGTAACCTGGACACGCCCTGTACAGAATCTAATTCGATCCCCAAAAATTCAATCTGTGTACTTGGGCCAACCGTCTTGCCTGGTGCCAGTGGCACCCCGAATTCCTGCATGAGTTTGCAAAAACTGCCTAAGGCTGACCTGCACCCTCCAGTGGCTGGCGCCCCCAAAAATAGGAAATCGTCAAGGTAGTGTAAAACCCATTGGTAACCCGTGTCCTGCCTGAATACCCATTCCAAGAAGGAGCTAAACTTCTCGAAGTACGCGCAGGAGACTGAGCATCCCATTGGCATACATTTGTCTACATAGTACTTATCCCGGAATTGGAAGCCCAGCAGATGAAAATCATCTGGGTGTACTGGTAGTAGGCGAAAGGCTGACTCAATGTCGCATTTTGCTAGTAAAGCACCTTGACCCATACCCACTAGCATGCCCACCGCCTGGTCAAATGAGGCATATTTCACACTGCACAATGACTCGGCGATTGCGTCATTCAGCGATGACCCCTTGGGACTTGAAAGATTATGAATCAATCTGAATTCCCCCTTCTCTTTCTTGGGGACCACGCCCAATGGTGAGCATACGAAACCCTGCATGGGGATATCCTTAAAGGGACCAGCTACCCTGCCCAGCCGGACTTCTTTCTCAATCTTTGCCGCTGCCACACCTTCGTTGTGCCTGACTGACAACTGATTCCTGCACTGCGCCACCCCTGTATAACCCGGCGCCGGGATGCGAAAACCCTCTACAAAACCTTCCCGGATTATCCTGGCGGCTTCTGTGCAAGGGTACATGTTCAACCAAGGTATCATAGTGCTAATCTGTATGGGGGACCAGGCTTTATCTAGGGACAAACTCTCATTCCTGCTTCTTGCCACCCTTGTCTTTGGTCTTCTTGAAGCATCTAGCTTCGGGATGTGATGTGTTGCCACAGTATGAACAATTGTGTCTGAATTTACATGTGCCCGCGGCCCTAGTGCAGGTACGCCTATTATAGTCAAAACAGACCCCTTTCTTCCCCGTGCCTCCCCCATTCCCCGAGGTGCCCCCCGATGTACCCGAGGGGCCGCCACGAAAAGGCTGGTACCTGGCGTGCTCCTGTGGTTGCCACCTATTGTTGTCCCAGGGCCCCTGTATTAAATGATTCAAATGGATGAACATGTCGGTCTGGTTCCAGCCCAGTGCTGGATCCAATGCCTTTGCCCTCCTAAACTCTTTATCATAGTCGTTCCACCCAGCCCCCCATATTTGGTATGTGCAGTCATAATTCTGTTCTGGTAGCATGCCATCTCTGTACCTACGGCTGGAAAGCGTTCTAGCATGATTGCGGTGTAAATTGTAAAACCTTGCACCCAGTTTGCCAAGGTTTCCTCAACCTTGTACTTAAGAATTATGTTCGCCCATTCCCTAGGATGTGTCCATTCCTTGTTTTTCTTAGCTTCCTCCCTCTCTGCTTCGTCAATCAGCAGGGAGAACATACTCATATACTGCCCTTTCCATATCTTTTCTCTAGTTTCTTGCGACAGATGGCGCCCCAGCTGGTCCCTCCCCGAGCGAAGTTCCCCCAAACCTAAAGGTGGCAGTGATTTAGTTATACCTGTGGCTACTGCCGGATCAGCTGCCCTCGGGACTCCTGGCTCCACTGGTACACTTGCTGGCACTGGTACACTTGCTGGCAAATCACCCCCTGCTGGTACCGTTCCGGCCGGCGTTGCACCTCCTACCGGCACCGGCGCCTCAATGTTTTGCTTGGGTTTCCCCAGCTGCGCCAACAATTGCCTGGCCCTTGTCATCGCATCCCCGCCCTCACCGGACGTCCCTACTGCGGGGGCCCAGTTCCCACACGTCGCAAGCCACGGGAGCACTGCAGCCAAATTGGCCGTCAGATCTGGCGTGTTACCAGATGGGTCTCCCCCTAAGGGCGTTGCCGGGACCTGCGGTGGTGGTTCTACCGGTAATACTGGCGATGGTGGCACTGGGGCCGTATTACCCTGTCTTGGCTCGGGCAACCCCTCGCTTGGGGCCGGGCCCGGGGTACCCCCTGTCCCTTTCCCGCCCGTCCTGTGCCTGCTTTTCTTGGGCACCGGTGGGGAATATGGTTTTGGTGGAATTATCGGGCGCCTGGGCCTCCCCTCCCCCTCCTGAGGGCCGTCCACCCTTTCCTGGAGACGAGTTAAAGCTTGTCCCATCACCTGGACCTGCTGCATCAGAGCTTCCAGCATGGTATCTGTGCGTGAACGCTTCTCGTTCCGCTTAGCCTTAGGGGCCATTACACTTGCTGATTACTTATAAATGGGGAAAATGTGGCCCCCCCACTCCTGTGGCCCCTGTTAGGTTTGAGACACCACCCAAACCCTTACCTTTTAGTTGCAGCAGACACCAGCCGGCCCCAGCACCCCCGCAACCAGAGCCACGCCCACCGGCTAGTCCAGCGGGTCAGGTGATAACCTCAAACCCGCGTGGCTCCCAGAAGCGGTGGAATGCAGACCTGCCGGTGCCGCTGTTAAGGACCTCCTTGTCCCGAGCCGCAGCGTTGACCCTCTGTCGTTGCGCAGCGTTGGTAGGTCTTCCGCCTGAAATGCAGCAACACAGACCAGTACCCCAAGGGAAAAACCACGAACACAAACAGTCCCGTGCACCCCACTCAGCCCTCTGCGTGGCCCCACGTCAATACCCCACCAAGGACTGGGCTGAGCTGTAGCGGCCGCCCTCGCTCACGTTGTTAACCAAGTTCCCAAGCGCAGTAAATTCCACTAGAAATTGATTTTATACTAACGGTCCGCCCTCGCCCCTCACTGCTCGTATGTCCACTGGCAGGGCAACTCTGTGCGTGTTATTGCACACAGCTAAACTGACACGCCCCCGTTTACAGAGCCCCTTGTGCGCGCCGGATCCCCCGTTCCGGTCGGTAAACGAGCCCCACAATACTGTCCGGGCTTACCTACGTGTCCCCAGGGTTTCGAAAGCGGTGCCGAGAACCGCGTGCCGCCCACTGCCGCTCGCTCACCCCGGAAACGACCAACCTGTTCTGAACCTGCTCCCCGGCAAATGCAGCTCCTGGCCCGCCTCCGCAGCCCAAAAAACGCGGGAAACGTGGTACCTCCTTTGCCCGTACTGCCCTTGGAGGCTCGCCGTACGCTGGTCACCGCCGATCGCGCGAACAATCTTCTCACGCCGCACCTGCAATACAAAAGAAAAACTCTGTGAAAGGGCCCCCGATGGCCCTGGTCCGTCGAAGCTCCCCGGATGTCGGCTGCGGAGAAGAAAGGCAAGAGACTGCTCTTGTCCTCTCCTCAGCCTTTTATTCCCCCTGCAGGATGGACTGGTCTAAACCCGTCCCTCCTTGACGTAATGGCTGCGTTGTAACCGGAAGCACATTAAGTGCTTCCGGTTCACTGCCACCCCGCGACCCGTATTGGATCATCGGAGGAGGTGGGGGGACCGCGTCATCAAGGAGCGCAGCGCCCCCCCCACCCCCTCCGATCTCAGGGACCGGTGCGACCGCCATAATGGCGGCGCGCTCGATTCCGAGCTTTCGCCTGCCCACAATCGCCCTACTGCTTGCTAAAAGAGAGATGGCGGTGCACTGGGGTAGTAAACCCCCACCGATGCTAAAAGCCTGGTTATATAGTATGACATACTGCAATACGAACAGTGATCTATATGTGCAATTTCACCCTCCAGCCTCTAGGACACCCGACATCTGGCAATCGCTTCGCTCATACTTGCTTGACTCACAGGACCCGGCGGGCTCACAAACAAGGCATGACACCTCGTTGCAGCCCATTGAGACAGATAACGATGCAGTGCCCACAGCACAGCAAACACTGGCAAGTGTACAGATATGCAGGACAACCCCCCCTCCCCCAGGTAAACCAGGAATTACACTGTTGCAAAGATATGGGTAAATGTAATCCATGATATGGACCATAATTGAATATCCTGTATAATTCATGGCTAACTTGTACTGCATTGTGCTTGTTATGGAAAATTAAAAAATAATAATAAAAAAAAATTGGCACAGTAGCTAAGTAGTGCAAAAAATAAACAGGTTGCCATAAATACTTTCTGCTTGCCACTGTACAGTTCAAAAACAGAGCAGAAGAAAGGAATCAAGGTTTTGTTTTGTTCTTTAAACAACTGCTTACATTTTGCATGCGACCTGACTTGCCTTTCACCTCACTCATTTCTTTATAATAGGTGACTGGGAACGATAGGTTTTTATAATACAGGGATTGCAGAATCCTATGTATTCTAAAGAAATTGCAAACGAGTTTTTATATAGGCATTGCTGAATGTCATGTATTATTTCTTCATAATTTGGCATGTAAATACCAGCTTTTTCTTCCACACCATAACCGTGCATTTTGGTGCACATGTGTCATGGAAGCACATTTGTAAAAAACAAGAATATTACATTTTATGTACATTGCTAAACATGCCTCGTATGCTTTTACGACTTTACATACGAATTCAACATCATAATGGCTTCCTGAGTTCAACTCTTGCTGCTGTTTTGTGCAGCGAACTGAAAGCCACAACTATGAATCCTGACAGTCTCACTCAGCCCTCCATCCCTCAGTGGTCAAGTAGATTGAGCACCAAAGACCTGTTTTTACCTCTCTTAGAAAAAAATAACTGTGCTAGGTAAAAGAGCAGAATTGCATTATTGTCTCCTAAGAAATAAACGTCTTGCTGTTATACCTTCCTTTGCTGCTCTTTCCCAACCCCACTGATTTAACAAAGTTACCCTCAACTCTCTGCACCTCTTTTCAGAAAGCAGATAAACGATTGCAGCCATTTTCCAAATCAGTTTTTTTTTTAATTTAAACAAACTTCATTTTAAATGTTTGCCTTACTTGTATGCGGTGTCGCTAGAGATGTGCCTCTGAAAAAAAACATATCTAGCAAGCCACTGTTCAATGACAAATAATATTATTTAATCATTGGTAAAATTACGAATTTAAATTAGATTTCTAAAACTGGTACTGTCTCATTTTTCTCTAAAATGTTTAACATTATATAACAAAGAACAGACAACATTCCACGTTATTGGTATAATTAGGTGTATGAGTGTTCATAAAATGATTGAATGTCGTGTAGGCTGCATTTAATCTTGCTGTGCAAACTAATTCATTCAAAGTATATAACCGAGACCAAAGTTAATTAAATCACATCAATTTCAAGCAATGAAGAAGAGAGCGATATTGTGACATAACTAGCCTCAAGTACCGACTGAAAACGCCATAAACCACCGCGGCGATTTTTCTTCTCTATAAATACCAACGCTGTACATGTCTGAAAGGCGGACATATCAAAAGTAGGTTAGATACCCCTGCGCATTTGAAGCGAGATCATTGTTGTTGCTTTGAAATATTTCTGCGGGGAGCAGCTCATACATAAACTAGACAGTACATTTAATGATGTGCGTTCTAGCCGTAATTGTGCATACATTCAAGGTCCGTGGTAGCCGTTTGTCAGCGCTGGTAGTCTGCTGCAGGTATATTATTCCACTTGATTCACAGTAATAATACAGCTCTCCCAAGAGCAGGTTACTAAAAATAATGGCACTTTGCAAAGTAGCCCCTTTGGAGTTGCGGGCAATT
The DNA here is from genome assembly GCA_963921515.1 of Calotriton arnoldi. Lineage (NCBI taxonomy): Eukaryota > Metazoa > Chordata > Amphibia > Caudata > Salamandridae > Calotriton > Calotriton arnoldi. The sequence goes on along the minus strand of CAWUFW010000483.1, from coordinate 3,052,159 downwards.
AAGGGATAACTTGTCTCCCGTTTGCTACAGTCTGAAGAATTCTGTTCAGTAAAAAGATAACATCTTATAGCTATTTCGGCATCTTTACCTTTCTATTTATCCAAGAGTCTGGCTATCTCTATGTCAATGTGTCTGAGTGACTGACTATCTGTGTCAGCCTATGTATGTGTCTGTGACTGTCTGCCTGCCTGTGTCTGTGTATGTCTTTTCTGCAACTTGTTGGGGCAGTCTATCTATCTATCTATCTATCTATCTATCTATCTATCTATCTATCTATCTATCTATCTATCTATCTATCTATCTATCTATCTATCTATCTATCTATCTATCTATCTATCTATCTATCTATCTATCTATCTATCTATCTATCCATCCATCCTGCGGTCCACCCAGTGAGGCTGCAAGCAGTGTCCAATAAAAACATAATTTACTAGTCCTCTAAGATATCTGCAAATCGTTCTAGTACATAGACCAGTGGTTCCCAAACTTTTTTGACCCGCGTCTCCCTTGACTCATTGGCCGTTGCCTGTGGCTCCCCACTTTTACTTTTTTTGGAGGGTGGGGTGGGGATGTAAGCCCGGCCTCGGGAGTACTTGCATTTTTCTCCCTGAAAATAATTGGGATGAAGGTATTATAATCATATACGCAGGGTGTTTCGCATTATTAAGGTGGCGCCTTTAATAAAATATTCCTAGTTACACTTCTTTGCCCATGCCTTTTTTTAGAGTACCCTCTCAAACTTTTTCATCCCACTTACAGTGCTAGATAGCACCCCTATGCATGTAGGCCCCATTGCCAAAGTGTTTCTGCGCTTGAAGAATATTTGCATACACTTCCATTTCTACCCATGTCATACGTGCCAACACACCTGTCTCAGCAGGGTGACTCACCATTTTTTATACCACATACAGCTTTATTTTTGCTGTTTCCTCCCTAAAATTGCCTCCAAATCAATGCAAGCCAAATAAATTCCTCTGATTTTTTTTTTAAACACCCTTCTTTCTTGCTTCCAAATGTTGGCATTATGCTGTATATGGTGTTTTACTTCCCTGTGCTCAAGGTGAGAGCAGGCCTGTCTGGAAATGTGTGTGTACTGAGTGAAATATGTACTGGAAGTACCTATGGTTCAAGTACAAGTGACAATACTTAATAATACTTAATGTGTTTAATAGACAGGGCAACTGTACTTTCCTGATAACTTGCATTGGTGTAAAATGCATCGGGAAAAAATGAAACTATTTACGAGTCTAACAAAATTAATCAGTCATCTTCCGCTTACTTTGGGAGTGTTGCAACGTGGGTATCCAGTGAAATGTGGAGGTCATCTCCCTCGACATGCCATTAATTAAGCACTACGTTTACACCTTTAGGCATGTCACTTACAAATCATCGACATCATGCGTTTAAGTCTAATTAGTTTAACTGAAGCCAACAGACCCTTCAACATTAAATGCATTAAAGTGCTTGGTGCGCGGCTCCCCTTGCTAGGTTTCGCGGCTCACCAGGGAGCCACGGCGCACAGTTTGTGAATCACTGACATAGACACATGCACTATAAAATCCATAAAAACGGGTAGAGGATTATGTTCTGTGAAATCAAAATGTGTGTGAGCTCTGGTCCTCAGATTAATTTCAGTTTAATGGAACAAGGTGTTAAGCACAGCCTTACAGTCGCTGAACAGGTCGTCTAAAGGTCCATGATGAACTAAACACATTTAAAACCTATAACAAACCCAGCATTTAAGCTGTGTACTTTGTAGCCACCAAAATGATAAATTTGAGCCTAAGAAGAACACGTTTTTTACCTTCAGTAGCAATATTTTTAGTGAATGCTCTAACCACAGATTCTTCTCCTTGTGAATATTCCCCAAGGCATCAATCTGGATCTGGAAACTTTAAAAACATTGAGGGATATGTACAAGGAAGTTGTGGAGAGAGGCGATAGCCTTCCTGGCTTAACGCCTCTCTCCGCCACTTCTGAAACTCAAGGCTGCACCATATTTACAAGAATGTGGTGCAGCCTTGCATTTTCCACTGCGATGGCGCTAAGTTTAGAAACTTAGCGCCAACGCAGGCCCCCTTGCACCATAGTGCAAGGGTTTCTGCATGCAGGGAAGGATTGTTTTTTTTTTTTTACATTTTTTACATTGTTTATGTGTAGGAAGGTGTCCCTTTCTGCACATAAACAACCCTAAAATGCCATTCTGTCACTGTCATGTGTGCTGCTTCATGCAGCACACATGAAAGTCACAAAATAGCATTTTCTGTAAAGGATTGTTTATGTACAGGAAGGGACACCTTCCTATACATAAACAATCCATGGCATTTTGCTTTTTTCCATGTGTGCTGCACAAGGCAGCACACATGGAAAAAGCATAAACGGGGAGAAATAATGCATTTCGCCTCGTTTTGCCAACTTAAGACCAGGTTTTACCTGATCTTAATCTTGGCGCTGCCTCCTATGTACGCCACCCTTGTACATAGGGGGCAGCTACAAAATGAATTGGTGTTGCAGTGGAATGCCCACCATAACACCCACTGCCCACCCCTTTCACGCTACCCATAGCGTGAAAGGGGGCCTTAGTTACAAGGCAGCATTAAGCCATGGTAAGTGGCTTAATGCTGCCTTGTAAGTAAGGCGCAGCCCCTATCGCCACAGGAACGTCAATACAACGACGTTGTGGTGGCGATAGGTGCTTGTACATATGGCACATTATTCCTGCATGCCAGTAGGTGGCATCACGAGGCTCAGGGCCAACATTGCTTCACTCCGGGAGTTCCACCTATGCACACAGGCGTCAGTTGCTTTCTAAGCTGTCCAAGTCCTGAGACGTACAGCCTATCGACAAATTAGCATGACCAGTGTGCAGATCTCTAAATCTGGGACCTTTTTTAGATGGAAAAATAGTCCAGTCCACAGAACGGGAAGGTGGAGCGGTCAGCGAGGAACACAGTTATATAGAGTATCCACCAGAAAGATTATTACCAAAGGTAAATAACTTGTTCTTCTGATGAATACTTCTAACCACAGATTCCTTACCATATGAGTAGATCCCTTACCAATACCTCCCCAAATGGTGGGTCTATGAACTGGTTCAGACTAAAAAGTCCCCCAGGACCAAGCGGGCAAAATGCCCCTTTCAATTGACCTGACTGTTGAGGCAGCAGTGCTTTGTGAACATGTGAACCGATGTCCATGTAGCCATCTGACAAATATCCAGGACAGGCACTGAGTGCTAATGCAGTGGTAGCAGCTTTGGCCCTGTTTGAGCCCCAAAACCTTCTGCGGACTGTTTCTTTGTCAGTGCATAGCCGACCTTTATGTAGAGAACAATCATTTGCAGACATTCCGTTTTTGGACTCCCCTTCCTTTTGCTCCAGAAAAAAGTTCAAAAAAGCTTATTCTCTTGATGTTCCTTGATACGATTGATATAAAAGCTTAGTCCCCACGCCTGGTCTAAACAATGGAGCCTCTCTTCTTTCTTAGTGGGATGAGGTGGAGCAGGGAATTCTGGAAGGGTGATAGCTTGCCAGACATTGAAAGGAGTGATCACTTTCAGAAGAAAGGAAGCTCGGTCCTCAACATCAACTTATCTGGGAACAAAAATGGTATAAGGTGGGTTGACAGACAGAGCCTGCAGCTCACTCACATGTCTAGCCAACGGTATGGTGATGAGAAAGACTATCTTAAGCGTCAAAAGTCTCAAAGGACAACTGTGGGGTGGCTCGACAGTGGTGCACATAAAACAAGTGAGGACTAAGTTCAACTCCCACTGATTTATTATAAAGAGTTCTGATGGAAACAATGATGGAAACCTTAAAAAATCTCATCACAACAGTTGATTTTAATAAAGAAGGTTGATTTGGCAACCACAAAAACGAAAGGAAGCGCCAATGAAGTACCTCTTAAAAGTGCCCAAAGCAAGTCCTTGCTGGACTCGAGAGAGAACAAACAACAAAATGTCAAACAAATTTGCTTGTAATAGGTCCATTTGTTGGATGGCACAAGTCCAAACATTTGTCCCAATGACAGGCGTGCAATGATTTTGTTGAGGGATGCCTCACTGCTGAGATGACATCAGCAATCTCAGGGGGAAGGTCAAAGGAGGATAACTGCTGCCACTCAATCTTCAAGCATGGAAATGCAGATTGTGCAGGCCTGGGTGCAGTACCCTAACTTGCTGCTGCAGCAGAAGATTCTTTCAAAGCAGCAGCTTGAATGGAGGGCAGTGTCTTATGACCAGGACTTCCGGGTACCACACTCTCCTGACCCAATCTGATGCCACTAGGATGACTTGGGCCTGAGCTTCCTCAGAACTTAGGGCATGAGAGAGAGTGGTGAGAAGGCAAAAAGGAGTCCTGAACTGAAATCTCTATCTCTATAAGAAAGCAGCTTTGGAAACTCCAACTTGCAAAAATGCTGACATTTTGCATTCTTGTTGTTGGCGTAGTGATTGAGCCAGGGGTTTCCCCATTATTGGAAGTTGTCCTGTGCCACGTCTAGATGTAACTGCCATTGATGATCCAATAAGCGCTTGCAGCTGAGTTCCTCTGCCATGGTGCTTAGAGATCCCACCAGGTAATTCATCACAAGAGAAATTCCTTGGTGGTCCAGCCACTTCCAGAGGTGTAGAGTCTCCTGACACTGGGCCAAAGACCCCAACTTCTCTATCAAAAGGGAGTTTATTGGTTTAAAATATCCAGACCTACTCAAGAGTGTAAGGAGTCTGTGAATGCTTAATATGAGGGCCTTATGCCAGTTTTTATACAGCATAGCACGTTGAAAACCTAGAAAGGGAAAATCTCAGCAGTTTCCCATTACAGTTCATTCTTCTGTCCCAGGATGCTTGTTTCCGGTCCAGGGAAGACATGGCTTGGCAGTTCGGGCTGGACTGTTCCCATGAGGCACAGGGTCAAGACTGATTTACATATGGCTTGTCTGAACTGGGGTGGCGAAGTCAGCTAAAGAACGATGATGGATTCAACCCAGATCTGTGACTGGGGTTGAGTGTCTGAAAAGTTTCAGTGCTCCGTCCATCATCTCCTTGTGTTTGCTTCATTCTTGGTTTGTGCCCAGAGATTAGTGCCCATATACAGCTGGATGTGATTTGCTGAAAGTCAGAGTCCCTTGATGAGCTCATGCCATATGTGAAGTATTGCAGTGATGACCTGGAAGAACGACGGAAGTGAAATAAGGAGAAATATATATTGACACAAGTAAATTGACACAGAAGTGGTGTCAGAATGCCTCTTATGTAGCTAATTCAAGTTCTGGAAATGGTTGATGGAGGAGTTAGTTATCATGGCAATGGTCAGATAAGACAGAATTGGAACTCTGTTCCACAAGGAAGAGGTCAAGAGATGGCTGCTGATCAGAAATTAGGGATGTACATAGCCATGTTGAAAAAGACCACTCTGTGTCATCATTGTAACAAGGTGGGACACGCGGAACGTGAATGTAGGCTTAATAGACACCGAATGCAAAGTGATGTTCAGATGCCAAACATGAATGAAATGTCAGTGCAAACTATGCAAATACAAAGACCTCATTATGGCAATGTGCCCCAAGCCCCAAAGATACAACAAAACCTGACTAACTCAAGGTTTAATCTAAACCTGAACCTCGATGTTCAACAAAATCCTTTTATGAGCCAAGAAAGTTTTCAGCAGTCCCTGGTTTTCAATAGTCCTGGTGAACTGTATTCTGATCAATCAGACGGATGGGCCCTGAGAGGGGAAGAGGATTTTGTGCCTTGTGCAGTTTTTGCGGTACACCAGAGTGGGCCATACGTAGATGGAGCGGTGAGTGGATCTCTGACATAATATAGATCCTACAAATATCAATATACAAATATACCAGCTGAAACAGCTTCAAAACTATTCAAAATATCTCAACAAAATATACAAGTCAGTAAATAAATAACAACTAACAAGCAACTGCTTAAAAAAATATTAATAGCAAAGAAACAAAAGTCAATTTATAATTTATTTATACTGTTATACTATTTACAGATACAATGACAGAAGGGGCAAAACATATAACGTCACAGAAAGGGAAACAATTATTAAACTATATGGGATGCGCCTACAGCCACAAAAGTGCATCATTAGATACCATAAACTGGAAATGTACTAAATATTATTTGAATGCATGCTATGGGAAGGCAACTACAAAAGATAATTTTCTAATAAATTTAAAAGAGCACAACCACCCCCCAAATGTTACAGAAATGGAAGTTACAGAAATCTTACAAGTTTAAGAGCGGTAAGCTCTAGCTCCCAGGAACCTAGTGGCAAAATCTTGAAAATCATAATACCCAAAGACCCCATGCATGTAACAGGACAACTACCACCTGTGTCTACTTTCAAATGCTTAATTGCACACACTAAAAAAGCCACCAGCGATACTCCACCTGCCCCTAGAACATACCAAGACACAGACACAAGAGACCATTTAAAACTAACACGGAAAGAGGAACTCTTCTTTTTCCATGACAATTAAAATAATGAAAAATCGATCTTCATTTTCTCCACAGAAAACACCTTAATGAAACTTACCCAATGCCAAACTTAGATGATGGCTGGTACCTTCAAAATGTGTTTCAAACCCTCCACACAAATATACACCATACGTGGTGAATATGAAAATACCAATATCCCTTTTGTATATGCTTTACTACCAAGCAAACACAGCAGCATCGACATTGAACTCCTAAATATTATAAAATTACACACAAATAACTACTACTCCCAAAACATATTCATAGACTGTGAACAAGCCATGATTCAAATGATTCTAAAAATATCCCTCCACACAGCCATACAAGGATATTACTATCACTTTAATTAAAGAATATGGAGACACCTCTAAAAATCTACACTAGGGGGCTTATTACGAGTTTGGCAGTCCTCCTGTGAGACTGCCACTGCTGCGTTCACAGTAGGACCACCAAGCCTGTGGTGCACCCACTCACCAGATTCTGAGTTGAATCCAGGGTGGGTGGGCGGTATGGCGGCAGTCTCATGGCGGCAGTCTGTTGGGCTCATAGGAGAGCCTCACATGCAGACCTCCGGCATGACTGCGCCCACAGCAGGTTCCTGAACAGTGTGTCATGCACCATGTTGTGCATGCCACACAGTGCAAGAACATAGGTGCAAGAATAGGGCGGCAAAAGATGTGCCCCCTCCTGCATTCACCCCATGGGCAAATTCTCAAGGAGGCCTTATCAGGGACCCTTTACTTGCATGTCTGCCACCCTTTTCATGTTATGTTATGTTATGTTATGTTATGTTATAAAATACTTATACAGCGCACGTACACCAGGAGGTTTCATGGCGCTAGCTCTAGAGTGTGTCGGGACCATTGGGTGAAGTTATTCATGAGCCTGCACAAACAGCCATGTCTTGAGCTTTTTCCTGAAACTTAGCAGATTATTACATGACCGAATCTCCAGTGGAAAAGAATTCCACAATTTAGGGGCCAAGGATGCAAACCTGCATCCTCCCTGACGTTTTAACTTGAAGGCAGGGGTGGTTAGTAGCTGAAGGTGAGCTGAACGCAGGTTGCGGGAGGGAGTGTACCTTGATAATAGGCAGTTGATAAATTTCGGGCTCCGGCAGTATAGGGACTTAAAGATTAGGCACCCCGTCTTGAAGGCCGTGCGTTGGGAGATGGGAAGCCAGTGGAGTTTTTTTAGTAGAGGTCTGGCAGATTGCCATCTGGGTTGCTGGTGGATCAGTTTTGCTGCTTGGTTCTGGACCATCTGGAGTCGTTTGATTAGGAACAGTGGCATGCCTAGGTAGATTGAGTTGGCATAATCTAAGTGTGAGAGTACCATGGCAATCACGACCTGAATCAGTGCTGCGTGGGTAAGCAAACGACTGATCTTCCTGATTTTGCGTAACTGAAAGAAACAGGTCGAGACCACTGCACCAACTTGGGAACTTAATGAAAGGTCGTTATTTATGGTGACCCCTAGGCTTTTTGACAGAGGTAGAGGGAGCAGGAGGGGACCCGAGTTCCGCCGGCCAATAGTGTGGGCCCCAGAAGATCTGGCTACTCCCTGTCAGACCAGTTCGGTCTTACCTGGATTGAGTTTTAAATGGTTTAGGTCCATCCAGTGCCGGATGTGGAGCATGGTGGCCTGGAATTCATGAATTGAGTTAGGGGAGTTGTCAATTCATGGCAGGCTAACCGCCTTGAAATGGGCGGTAGAAATGTAACTCAGAATGTGCTGAGCAGTGCCAGTATCTGCACCACCAGCATATTTTCCTGCCCCTTCACACACCGCCACCGCCGCAGGATCCTGGATCACAGTGGAGATGGCGGTCCTGTAGCGGTCTGACCGCCAGGCTCTGAATACGACCAGCAGACGCACAGAGGTGGCGGTGGTCGGACCGCCACTGCAAGTACAGCGGTCATAGGACCCCCGTACTCGTAATAAGCCCCAAAGTGTAGAATATTCCACTAACAGCGAATTTGCTTTCAAAATCAAAAATTATAGCACTTGCCTACATCTCTCTCACAGAGGTAGTCAACCACTATAACTTATTAATAGAAAGCCGATTCTACCAACAAACTGAAGACAAACTTAGTGCCCAATTGGACTATTATGAAGATACATGGGTTGGCTGACTGCATCGGTCAGGACACACACACCAAGCCAAGTACCAAATACCATGGTGGAATGTGTATGACAGCACCTTGGCACAGGAAACAAAAACAAATAACGCAGTGGAAACATGGCACACTGCCTTACAATTCACACTAGGCAGAACTCAACCTACACTACACAAATGTATCAAAGCATTACAAAAGGAACAAAGCTGCCAAGAACTAAGGGGCCTATTACGATGGCGGGTGGACTTTGTCCGCCCGCCACCGTAACGGTAAACGGGACCGACCGCCAGAGGTGCGGCGGTCCTGCAATGCCCATTAGGATGCGACCGCATCTATCACATTGCGGTGGGCGGTGCTGTGAGCAGCACCCGCCGCAATATAATATCTGCATGTTGTGCATTGGCATGCACAATGTGACAGGCACCGCGCGGTGCCTGCCACCTTGTGTATGCCAATGAAGGGGGGTACCATAGGCACCCCCCAAGTGCAGCCCCCCACCCCCCCGTGGGCCTAGCTCTAGAGTGTGTCGGGACCATTGGGTGAAGTTATTCATGAGCCTGCACAAACAGCCATGTCTTGAGCTTTTTCCTGAAACTTAGCAGATTATTACATGACCGAATCTCCAGTGGAAAAGAATTCCACAATTTAGGGGCCAAGGATGCAAACCTGCATCCTCCCTGACGTTTTAACTTGAAGGCAGGGGTGGTTAGTAGCTGAAGGTGAGCTGAACGCAGGTTGCGGGAGGGAGTGTACCTTGATAATAGGCAGTTGATAAATTTCGGGCTCCGGCAGTATAGGGACTTAAAGATTAGGCACCCCGTCTTGAAGGCCGTGCGTTGGGAGATGGGAAGCCAGTGGAGTTTTTTTAGTAGAGGTCTGGCAGATTGCCATCTGGGTTGCTGGTGGATCAGTTTTGCTGCTTGGTTCTGGACCATCTGGAGTCGTTTGATTAGGAACAGTGGCATGCCTAGGTAGATTGAGTTGGCATAATCTAAGTGTGAGAGTACCATGGCAATCACGACCTGAATCAGTGCTGCGTGGGTAAGCAAACGACTGATCTTCCTGATTTTGCGTAACTGAAAGAAACAGGTCGAGACCACTGCACCAACTTGGGAACTTAATGAAAGGTCGTTATTTATGGTGACCCCTAGGCTTTTTGACAGAGGTAGAGGGAGCAGGAGGGGACCCGAGTTCCGCCGGCCAATAGTGTGGGCCCCAGAAGATCTGGCTACTCCCTGTCAGACCAGTTCGGTCTTACCTGGATTGAGTTTTAAATGGTTTAGGTCCATCCAGTGCCGGATGTGGAGCATGGTGGCCTGGAATTCATGAATTGAGTTAGGGAGTTGTCAATTCATGGCAGGCTAACCGCCTTGAAATGGGCGGTAGAAATGTAACTCAGAATGTGCTGAGCAGTGCCAGTATCTGCACCACCAGCATATTTTCCTGCCCCTTCACACACCGCCACCGCCGCAGGATCCTGGATCACAGTGGAGATGGCGGTCCTGTAGCGGTCTGACCGCCAGGCTCTGAATACGACCAGCAGACGCACAGAGGTGGCGGTGGTCGGACCGCCACTGCAAGTACAGCGGTCATAGGACCCCCGTACTCGTAATAAGCCCCAAAGTGTAGAATATTCCACTAACAGCGAATTTGCTTTCAAAATCAAAAAATTATAGCACTTGCCTACATCTCTCTCACAGAGGTAGTCAACCACTATAACTTATTAATAGAAAGCCGATTCTACCAACAAACTGAAGACAAACTTAGTGCCCAATTGGACTATTATGAAGATACATGGGTTGGCTGACTGCATCGGTCAGGACACACACACCAAGCCAAGTACCAAATACCATGGTGGAATGTGTATGACAGCACCTTGGCACAGGAAACAAAAACAAATAACGCAGTGGAAACATGGCACACTGCCTTACAATTCACACTAGGCAGAACTCAACCTACACTACACAAATGTATCAAAGCATTACAAAAGGAACAAAGCTGCCAAGAACTAAGGGGCCTATTACGATGGCGGGTGGACTTTGTCCGCCCGCCACCGTAACGGTAAACGGGACCGACCGCCAGAGGTGCGGCGGTCCTGCAATGCCCATTAGGATGCGACTGCATCTATCACATTGCGGTGGGCGGTGCTGTGAGCAGCACCCGCCGCAATATAATATCTGCATGTTGTGCATTGGCATGCACAATGTGACAGGCACCGCGCGGTGCCTGCCACCTTGTGTATGCCAATGAAGGGGGGTACCATAGGCACCCCCCAAGTGCAGCCCCCCACCCCCCCGTGGGCCCGCAATGGGCCCCCAAAGTGAACACCGCATGCCTTTCCATGGCGGAGTCTCCGCCATGGAAAGGCATCCCACCGCCGGCATATTCAATGCCTTTTCCACCCGGCCGGCAATCCGACCGGAGGAAATGCGGCGGACAGTCTTTCCGTCCACCGCGGTGCCCCTCGCCATACTAATATGGCGGGGGTGCAACAGGGACATTTGGCGGGCAGGTCGCCACCGCCAGGCCAGCGGTGGCGATCCGCCCGTTATCATAATGGGCCCCTAAGACTAGAGTAATCTGTTACCCAAATTGGCCCTAAACTAAGCAAACAAGCTAAAAGATTGTACAAAATGATACAGTCGAAAGTCAAACTCTTCATAAATAACAAAGGACTACATTAGTTAGAAATGATAGCCAAAAGCATATTATAAATTAATTATAAACCTACCAAAAATCCCAAAAACTACAACAAACTATAAACCACCAAATCAAAACCTTTTTATTTTTTTTAAATATGAAAATACATTTTTTATTATATCAGTGAAATAAATATATTAAATCACCAAGTTGTCAAACACTGAAATAATATATATAGTAAATAGTTTATAAAAATATAACAATAATCTACCAACCAACGTAAAAACTGTCAAAACATAACATCAAATAAATACAACATATATTCAAATGAATTGCATATAACAATAGCATACATATAGAATAAACAATATAATATCATATTTCTCACCCACACAAATAAGTACAAAATTAAACTTGAGGCCTCATTACGATGTCGGTCGGAAAGGCTCCGAAAGGCATTCGGATTTACTTAACCCGTGTCGGAACCCATGTTTCTGACCGACCAATTACGATAGAAGGTAACCGTTTGGTCTTTCCGACTCGTTCTGACCTGCATTTGGAGACTCCAAGTCGGTCGAAGCTGAATCGTACAAGTCTACGGACCTCATTTTTGACCGACTAATTAGGATGTTGGATTCGGACAGCCTTTCCAGATTGATCTGTCCGACATGAAACGGCTGTTGGAAACTGACTTTTGGGGCCCGAAGCAGGACCCCCTTCATCCGGAGGCTTCTGGTTGGGGCCCGTGGGGGTACCCAAGGGATCCCTCTTGACAACCATGCACAGTGTGGCAGGCACCATGGGGTGCCTGCAAAAGGGTGCAAGGTTTTCTGCAACCATCCCATTTTTCAATGGGAGACTGTGTTGTCGGTCGGAACACAGGCTCCCATTGAAATCAATGGGAGTCCAACCGAATGGTGTTCGGAAACATCATAATCGGTCGGTCGGACTCTCCGAACCCAAGTCGATCAGAACCGATTCTGACAAGGAGTCAGTCAGAATGCTTTCGGACCGACATTGTAATGAAGCCCTTAGAGTTTTGTAGCTGCAAATCTTTTTCCATTCCCACAAAATAACAAATAGGAATCCACAAAAAGTTCAAAATCTGAAAGCAAAAAGCCCCCCAAAAAATGCAAATATATGAATTACCCAATCGAAATCCCTCGAAGCAATTCAAAATTTGTAGGTTCCATAAATAAACCTGAAAAAGTATTTAAAAAAAGAACCACTTCAGGAAACATGAAAAAAAGGAAATGTAAGTAAAAACCATCGGTTTATATTAAATCAAAACAGATTTCCCTTAAAATTATTATTATTATTATTATTATTCAGCATTTGTAGAGCGCATAGCTACCCTAGTGCATCCCAGCGCTAGCGACTAGACAGAGGGGAGAGTGGGATTATAGGGTGGATTGTTGAAATAACCAGGTTTTAAGAAGTTTACGAAATGGGAAATGGTGGGATTCAGCGCAAAGGTGTGGGGACAGTGTGTTCCAGAGTCTTGCCACATTATAGGAAAATTATCTTCCTCTGCTTCTTACCTCCTGATTTTGGGGATGACTGCAAGGTTCAAATCAAATTAAATAAACTTTATTCGGTTTTAGAGATATAAAACCATAGAAGTTGACAATACATAAAAAGATTATAATTTCCTAAAATATCAACACAATATATCGTAGGATATCCCATGGTGGACTGTAACATAAAACCATAAAAGTTGGCAGTACATAAAGTATTATAAATTTGTAAGGTGTCAACGCCATCTAACATGGTAAAAATACGTTACGTCGTGACCCCAGGTAATTAGTGACATCAAGAAATACAGTTCAGGAACAAGTGGTCTCCCCCTTAAAACTAGGTTCCCCAAAATATTATCCCAGTTTACAGAAACATAGGTCTTAAAAATAATCATAAACCATGGCCCTCATCACTATTAATCGAGACAAGCCCTAGACTTCACCACAGATTTCAAATAACCAACGCCCAAAAAAATACATTCGTCCTTCAGCAGTTGTAGATACGGGAGAGCTGGGCGAGCCTGGATAAAATTCTTTAAAATAGGAACTTAAAAAAACCTTCCTAGGAACCTCATAAAATTTACAAAAGAACATAAAATGTAGCAAATCCTGTGGAGACTCTCCGTCGCAGCCACAGGATGTTAACAGTTGGCCTCTACTGCACCCCCAAGGGAAGGCAAGCAGGAGGTGAAAAAGATCCAAACGAAACCTGGTCAATAAAAACCGTTCATAAACAGATAAAAACCCCAAGAGATAAGGCTCGGCTGATGGTGTTGTCTTTAGCATAAAGAATTTGCGGATGCTAGGTTTCCGCAACTCCAGCTCCTCCCTTTCCAGTTTCTTTAAACTGCTAAAGGACTCCCTTGTTATCCCCACGACCTTATTGGTTATTAGATGAGGGTTAATATAAAGTTCAACTCGTCCTAATTTTTCAAAACTGCTCTTGATATATCTAAGCCAGGGTATGTTGAGCGCATGATCCAGGGTCATACACTCTTTTAAAATCAGCTGGCAGAGCGTTAATCCCTCGTTCAACCAATTTTTTACCAGAAAATTAAAGGGCGAAGTGCCAGGGTATCACTTAAATAGGGCACCCCCAATTCCTCGTGTACCACCAAATTAGACAGGCCACGGGGAATAACTAACAAGCGCTTTAAAAAGGAGTTCTCAGCTACCTGATAAGCGTCTGAGGCAACGTGCCCCCATATTTCACTCCCATAGGAGGCTGTAGCTACACTCCTTGCCTGATAGATCTTCAACAGAGCAGCAATAGGTCTGTTACCCAGTTTAGAGGCAAAGTTAAAAATGGCCGCGTTCACCCGCGCGAAATCCCCCTTCTTCCTTTGTTTGAGCGGCCCCCATTTAAGCTGGTCGTCCAAGATGACCCCGAGGTAAGAAAAAACATCTGTTCGAGGTACCTTAACTATACCTACCCTGAACTGAAAGCATTTATTTGGGCGTATCCCCACTTGCATGACAAAAGATTTTGAATTGTTGATAGTTAAATCACGTTCCGACATAAAGTCAGAGAAAGCGTCAAGCAAAGTTTGGAGCCCCCTGGCGGTCCTGGTTATAAGGACTGCATCGTCCACGTAAAGTCATACAGGGAGACCTCGTTACCCTGCGTGCGGATAATCTACCCCTGTTGATAAGAGGACTTTGTCTAAATCATTAATATAAAGGTTAAACAGAAAGGGAGCCAGAATGCACCCCTGGCGTCCACCTCTTTTTATATCAAAGTTCCGAGACACCCGGAGCCCTTTCGAAAATCTGACATTAGCCTTGGTTGCCCGGTGAAGATCTGCCAAGAAGTGGACAATAGAGCAGTCAACCCCAATATCCTTCATGGACTGCCACAGTTTTGTCCTGTTCACGCGATCAAACGTGGAAGACAGGTCCATGAAGGCTAGATAGATAGTACCGGATCGCGACACCGTGTACTTGTTGAGTATCATAGTTAGGTTAAGGCACTGGGCCATGGTTGAATGACCTGGGCGGAACCCGTACTGTACGTCGGAAAGTATGTCATGTTCCTCTGCCCAGGTGGTCAGTCTATCAAGTAACACACGTCCCAGCACCTTAACTACTGAGTCCAACAACGAGATTGGCCTGTAACAGTGTGCACTGCCACTGTCACCCTTTTTAAGAACCGGCACTATTGTCGAGGTGGCCCAGGACTTGGGGCATCCTTTCCTAGCCGCTGCGTTGATAACGGCTGTAAGCACAGGTGCCCAAAAGGGTACGTCAGATTTAAAAAGGTCCGGGGGGATACCATCAGGTCCCGGCGCTTTGTTGCTTGTCAAGCCGGCAATGCCCCCCTCAACCTCCCTCAATCCAACAGTTAATACGGGAGCATCTACCCCTCGACCAAGCTGGCAAGATTGCTCAGACGGGCTTTCAAACATAGTTCGAAAGTGGAGCACCCATTCGTCCTCGGTGATGTGTGCACCCAAGTCCCTACCTTCGTCGTGCACTAAGAATGGTCTGTTAATAATACTCCAAAACCTGAAGCTATTCCTCAGGGTGCTTGCCTCAGACAACTCCCTCCATGCTTCATCCTTCAAGACGGATTTACGTTTAGCCAGTTTCAGTTTATACTTAACTGCAAGGTTAAGATTAGCCGATCGCAGGCATTTCTTGGGGCGGTAGGAGGTGATGAGGGAGCTGTTGATGGCAGGGCCAGTTCCCCACATGGTCTTATGGGCCATGCAGAGAGCCTTGAATTTTACTCTTTCAGAGATTGGCAGCCAGTGTAGGGTCTTTAGAGCTGGCTTTACTGACTGAGTTTTTGGGATCCTGAGCAGCATCCTGGCGGCACAGTTCTGTGCGACTTGGAGCTTCCTTATCGTTGCTTTGGGAGCTCCTAAGCAAAGAGAGTTGCCATAGTCCAGTCGCGATAGGACCAAGGCCTGTATCAGGATTCTTTTTGCAGCCATTAGGAGGAGAGGGAGAACCTTCCGAAGTAGTCTGAGTGTGCCAAAGCAGGCCCCTGTCACCCTCACAGCTTGATGGTCGAACTTGAGAGAGTTGTCTAACCAGACGCCCAGACTTTTAATCCTTGTCTTGGGGGTTGGGGGGGGCCCAGGCACTTGGGCCTTATCTGTTTGAGGTCCATGCTGGGGTTATTACCCAGGAGCATAAGTTCTGTTTTTCCTCCGTTAAGTTTGAGACAGGAGTGCTCCATCCCGGAGGCCACTTTCTCCAGACAAGTTTCAAAGTCACAGGGGAAGTTACGGGGACCATTGAGGGTGATTACCAGCTGCGTGTCATCTGCGTAGATGACAATTTTGATCCCGTGAGGCAAGATGATATCAGCGAGTGGCCGCATGTACACATTAAATAGTGTGGGGCTCAACGAGGATCCCTGCGGGACTCCGCAGCTGAGCGCTAGTCTCCTGGAGCGCTAGTCTCCTGGAAAAAAAAACATAAACACCAAACTCCCATAGAAGTTCTTTGGGAACAAAAACCTGCAAAAACAAACATTAAAAATCCATCCACATGATAGATCACAGCCCCAAATATAAAATACACAACACTTAATAGTCAATTGATACACAACATCACATAGGGCCCATTTACGATGGTGTACCAACGAGCATCCGACCGCCATCACAACAGGATTAAGACCGACCAACAAGTAGTTGGGGGTCCCACCCAGACAAATTATGATGCGACCACTGTGTAGACATTTTCCTACAATGAATTTTCCATTGCGGCTTCTGCTGCAGCCCGAAAATGGCTGCAGCACAAGCTCCAATGGATAAAGTTGTGTTTTTAAACCTCCATGTACCATGCGACAAGCACCATGTGGTGCCTGGCACATGGGGTATGGATGTTTGGCCTCATTGCAGAGGTCCACATGGGGCAGGGGCCCTGGTAGGGGCCCTAAATGTCTCTTTGCGACAGACTTTCTGTGGCAGTCTGACCGCCATGGAAAGGCTGTCAGAAAGAGACATTGTAATCCCCATGGCGGTGCCTGTGCGGGCACCGCCCCTATTGTAGGGAATACGATCTGCCGGCCGACCTGACGGACTCCTTGTGCCTGTTGCAACCGTCGGTTGGTCCCTCTGCCCACTGCGGTCCGACTGACCACATCATAATACAATGGTCGCACCGCCTTGCTGGATATCCTTCAGATCGCCACCGATGGTCTGTCGGTGGCAGTCTGACCGCCATCCTAATGAGGCCCATAATGTAACACAAACCATTCATACATTTACATCACATTTAAAGAAAATGCAAAATTGCAGAACACTATCGAAAACACATCTAAATGTGCGAAACACACTAAAACAACACTATAACCAATTTTTAATCATGCGTCCTAAATTCTCCCTACCCCCAAAACCCTTAAAAAATCCTTAGAGAGGGGCTTACCTGTTCTGACAAACAGCAGCATCTAACCGCGACTTGGCTCCTGGAAAACTGGCCCCAAATAACACAAATAGACTACAAAACAGAAGTTAGCTCTAAAAATTGGGTGCCAAATCAAAACTAAAAAAGAGACTATCTTCCCATAGAAATCAATGAAAAACTTAGCAAAAATATTTAATAAATGTTAAAAAAATTGTTATGCATTTTTAAAATGTTAAATTTGTCAAACAACGTTACAAAAATGCTATAACATTTTTAATGTATAAACTAAATAATATAAAATGTATACAAATGGTTTTTTGTAGTTTTTTTTTTAGAGTTTTATATAGCGCGAACTTGACCCAAGACATCGGGTATCAGGGCGCTTTACATGAGCACCAGTTTTGTTACAGAAGGACACATTCATTTTTGTTAGGCACGGGGAGATTAAGTGATTTGACCAGAATCACAGGATGATGAGCGTCGTTGCCGAGACTCGAACCCAGTTCCCCAGCTTCGAGGTCGACCACTCTAGCCCTAAGGCTACATCCTCTCTATATACTAATAAAAATAATGTTACAATAATATGAATAAATGTACTAAAAACGTTTATAAATGTATGAAAAATGTACTACTTTTTAAAAAATGTTTAACTCTTCAAATTACATTGTAAAATGTTAAAAAATTGTAAAGAATAAATTAAATAATTACATAAAAAATATACAATTGTTTTATATATTCTAATAAAAAGGTTAAAATAATGTAAAAATTAAAAAAGTTAATACATCTATAAAAATTGTGAACAATATATTAAAGATGATGTACTTCTATTTTTTCACAGTAAATAATTAACAGAGTATTTTTTATGTCACTTTCTAATTACTTTTACTTTTCAATATATATATGTTAATATGTAAAACTGTACTATAAATTGAAAATTATACAAAAATAGGAAAATGTATGTGACATATTTTTATATACTACATTTAAAAAAAGATCTTATATTCTAAAGGGCTTGCATTTACTATTCCCACTACATTCTTAACCAACCCGGGGAAAGTGTTGGACACTTAAGGGGTTCCATTCACTATTCCCACTCCAATCTAAACCAACTTGGGGAAAGTGTTGGACTCTAACAGGGTGTCATGTACTATTCCCACTCCAGTCTAAACTAACTTGGGGAAAGTGTTGGCTACTAAAGGGGTGACATTTATTATTCCCACTCCAATCTAAAACTAACTTGGGCAAAGTGTAGGATACTAAACGGTTGACATTTATTGCTCCCACTCCAATCTAACACAACTGCAGGAACGTGTTTGACACTAAAGGGGTGACATTTACTATTCACACTCCAATCTAAACCAACTCGTGGAAAGTGTTGAATACTAAAGTGATAATATTTACTATTCCTACTCCAATCTAAATCAACATGAAATAGGTGTTGGACATTAAAGGGGTGACATTTACTATTTCCACTCCAATTTAAACCAACTTGAGGAAAGTGTTGGACACTAAAGGGGTGACATTTACTATTCCCACTCAAGGAAAGTGTTGAACACTAAAGGGGTGACATTTACTATTTCAATTCGAAACTAGACAAACTTGGGAAAGTGTTGGACACCAAAGGGGTGACATTTACTATTCCCACTTGAATCTAAACCAACTCAAGGAAAGTGTTGGATACTAAAGGGGAGACATTTACTATTCCTACTCCAATCTAAACCAACCAGAAGAAGGTGTTAGACACTAAAGGGGTGATATTTTCCTATTGCCACTCCAGTATAAATCAACTTAGGGAAAATGTTGGACAGTAAAGGGGCGATATTTACTATCCCCACTTCAATCTATACTAATTTGAAAAGACATTGGACACTAAAATGTTCAAAAACTATAAGTCCAATTCACAACAATACTTATGTACCTAAAATATTATAAATTAAAATGTAAAAATACAAAATTACTACTAAAAATATTCAAATACACTATTTTAACCTAATAACCTTTCTATACATTTTTTTACCATAAAATGTAAATCTGCATATTATAAAATTGATATAAAATCTCAATATTTTCTTTAATATTTCCTACAATTCATACATTGAAAAAAATCGAATTACATAATTTTCAAATACAAAAATTATCAATTACAATTTTATAAACATTATAATATTAATTTCAATGTTTACATTTTATAAATATACATTTATAAATTATCAAAAAATGTTGTTAATTTTTTTCCAATTATTAAAAATTAATAAAATATGTATGTGTTATATTTAAATAGCAGAAAAGCAGATATGCTACTCAATGCAAAATATTTAAAACATATTTGTTCTATTCCAAACATTTGACTTAAAAATATTTTAATTAATTCAATTAAAATATATATTATTTAATATAAAATGTACTTTTTATACATATTATTATAATAAAATATATTTAAAATTTCAAAAAAAGTCATTCACATATCTTTAAAATAATCTCTCCCCAGAGGTGAGGACTGCAATTACCCTTCTAATTGAACCAATGACAGAGCAAGGCATCTTAAAATAGGTAGCATGAAGCCTCTGCTGCTCACCTGTTTTGGTTTGTAGAAACCAAACAAAAAGAGGAGGGTCGTTCAGGATGTGAGAAAGGTTAATCAAATCGTTATCTCTTTTCCAATGATACCAAATTGTGCTGTGATACTCTTTCAAATACTCAGTGACGCTGACTGGTTTACCGTCATTGACCTGTGCCAAGGATACTTCTTCATTACTCTACATGAGGATAGTCAGTTCCTTTTCGCATTCCGATTCCAAACTCAAATTGTGTCATGATGCTGAATTTCACAGGGGTATACAGAGAGCCTCTCAATCTTTAATCAGATCCTGAACAAAAATCTGGAGTTCTTGCAGTTGCCATGCAACTTGGTTTTGTTGCAGTTGATGGAGCAGGGTTTTGCGTGTATAAAACCTGCTCGGATTAAACCCTCAGTAACACATATTAACAGTGTGCGGTGAAAAATGTATTAATAAATGCTAAAACATGGGGAAATGCTTATGCGCATGCCTAAACTAATGTGTGTACTAATGCATGAGACGAGGCCACAAAAATTGCTTCGATAATAAAAATTAATGCTGCTTTTGTGCACGTTAATAATTGCTGGGAATAATTTGGGTTGTGCATGGGTTAGTGCAATGCTGGGATGGTGCGCTTTGAAAATTACATTTCATGAAGAATAATAAATGTCTGTGTTTCATTTTCTGTAGAAAGTTTGGGGTTAATTTGCTAAAATAAAAATGAAAATATTCGAGAAAGCTTTCAAACAAAGAGAAAAATGAAGAAACACAAGTGAATGACCTTAGTCGTGTGCTAAATGTCCGCTAAGCTACGGAAGAGTAGATAAACAAGTGGAAATGTGTAGCTTCCTTCACAAGATGGCAGAGGTGAACAATAGAGGCGTAGAGACTTGCAACATGTAAAATGTTGAAGGAAATATTTGTTATGATTGTGTTCAAAGTTGTTTCCTGAGATGAATCTTTGTAATGTTGAATGTTTAGAATAAAGAATTGTTTAATAAAGTGTTCATGATGAAGAGTGGTGTGACAGTACACCCCCAATCTTAGCCAATGGGAGATGGAGTGTGTTTTAAAAATGAAACAAATGTGGGTTGGACATTTAGGTTTTAGGGTATAACTGAAGGTCCCTGGGGGGAGTGGTTTTGGGGGTCGGCTGGTGTTTAGCTAGCGGGAGATCATCGTTGTCGTCGGTTTGCTGTTTCCAGATAGAGGCCTACCTGTTTTCCTGACTCCTGACTTAAACTTTGCAATTCATCTCTACTTGAGTGGCCTTGCTGCCCTAACTGGCCAGTGGGGTAGTTGTTCCGATTCTTATTTGGGTTAGTATAAATAATCTACTGAATTTGCATAATCATTTGCAAATGTATTTTGTCTCTGAAACTTTTCTCTCTTCGCCTATCCACTCCTCAATGCATTGTTTATTTGATATGAGTTTGAATTTATATATTACCAATGTTTTCTATCTGTGATAATTCATGGTTTGCATTCGTGTAACTGTACTTGATGAGCATTATTTTCTTACATTATTTACGATAAACAACATAAAACTACACATTGAGTCTGTTATTATTTAGTAAAAATGAATGCATAGATAAGTACATATTATTGACATCAACTACTCAACTTTAGGTCCATCGACACAAATATTTGTTAGGAGAAATGCAGGTTCTGAAGTGTATTTAGGGAATTAGGAATAAACTTGCATCACACTGAACCCCAGTGTGAAGGGATTAGTTGGGTAAAGTAAAATGGGCCTAAGTTTTTGAAAATTATCGATCCCTGATCGCTGGATCAGTTTTTGGTAGCAGAGGATGGTTAATTATTGATTAGTTTGACAATAATTATTGATTATTGATTTATTGATTATTAACATGAAAAGTTAGTGTCTTTGTTTTATTTTGTTTGGAAGTACGGGTACGGAGTTACCTAAGATCCTAGGATGATGTTATTTTAGCCTAAGTGGTGGAGGAATAGTGTGAAAAGGTATCACACTGCAGAAGTACTTTGTCTGTTGTTGTAATATTGAACAGCGTAAGGCTGACAATGTTATTTAGGGACATATTCGAGTGAAAGAAAATTGCGTGCAATAGTGAAAGGTCTGTTTCTGAAACTCTGGCATTACATCCCCAAGGGAGTACCAAGACCTCTTTCTGAAAGGAAAGTCCTCTTCTGAAACTTTGGCTAGTATCCCCAGAGGAGTACCAAGACCTCCTTTAACTTGATTTAGAGTAGAGTAGCACTGGTCGTTATTTTACTAGAAGTAAAAGAAAACTCTTCGAGTGAATCGAACTATCTCTTTATTAGTGGAGCAGACAAAGTAGAATTGTTTCGTGTTGTTTCTAAAAAGATATAGTTACGAAAACGTAGAAAATACATTGCCGTATTATTTTGTAAAGGGAGGGTCAGTAGGAGGAGTAATACTGGCGTCACAAAAAGCTGCGCTGGCATTGGTCAGGGAGTGAGCGTGTAGTGAGCCATGATTGGTTGGTTGCTGTGAGCCGCGCTAGCATTGGTTGAGACAGTGGATACGTAGTGAGCCGTGATTGGTTAGTTGCTGTGAGTCGAACTGGTATTGGTTGTGATTTAGCGAATAGAGTGAGAGGATTTACGGAAGTTTTTTCTTGTTTGTTTGGGTTTATTTAGCAAGAAAAAGAGTGTTTTAAAAATGAAGATGGTAAAAAGAATAAAAGATTTATTTAAAAAAGACAAGCCGATATTTACTAGAGAGGGACTTCCTATACCTCCACCGAGAATGCCTGCTTCTTTTATGATGTTGGAACGTGGTTATCATACGTGTACATGGTTAGAGAATTGGATGAAATATACGGAAGATGATGGAGTTTTAGCTTTTCCAGAACATGGTACATTTAATGTAAGGATTTTGGAGAACTTGAGAGGATGAATGAATTTATGTTAAAGCCAAGTCCTAGACCTGCGCAGTATGAAGCACTTGAGGAATGGGATTATGAGGCATATAAACGAGAGAGAGACAGGAATGGAATTAAATATAGGAATATAATAACGAGAAATTCTGAGGTTAGATGGGATGATCAAAAGAAAAGATGGAGGAGAGATGTAAGTGCAGATGGATTATATCCAGTAATAGTTGCTGGAGATCAGACTGGATGCAAAAGTAAAGAGAAAAAGAATAATTTAGAGACTTCAGAACAAGATAATGATTCAGATGAGATTGATGATGAGTTGTTAGATGAAATACTGTTAAGGAGACCTCCACCATATCAGGAAAGTTCAGGAGAACAGTTCCAAATGCACCACTAATTGAAATACAAGTTCCTCAGGTTCCACAAGCTCTACAATCTCCACAAGTTTTACAGGTTACACAAGTTCCTGTAGCTTCACATTCTCGAGTAGTGATGCAGGAAAATGAGATTGACATGTTGAATAAGGCAAGAGAGGAGTTAACTCAAAGAATTAGTCAGATGAGTCTGAATGCAGAAGCATTATCGGTACCAGTAACGATTGGTCCTATAGTTCCATTGTATGGTGAGAATCAGAATATATCAAGAGTACATACATTGACAATTCCCGTGAATAATGCCAGGAATGTTGGTGGATCAGAACAAGTTGAGATGAGTACTTCTTTGATTGATCTTCCAGTAAGTGAAAACGTAACTGAAACGCCAAAGAGAAGTGTACAGATGGATCCTAGAAAAATAGTGCAGAATGTCAGTGGAATAACTCCAGAATCAGGGAGTTCATTGGGTCCTTCGCCAGATGAGTTAGATGACTGGATAAGAGGAATGCAAAAGAAAAAGTCACAGTCGAGTATAGATGTAGCTAGATTGAGAGTGGATCTGGAAGAAATGATTATTGGTACAATAAGTCCAGAAAGATTGAGTAAGTACCGAGATGAAGAGTTGTTATTTTTGTGTAAGAATATTACTTGGAAAGCAAGGAATCTACATGAGAGGTTGGCAGAAGCTGCACAAGAATATGGAGTAGACATAGAAAAGTCTAAAGTTTTGCAAAAAACATGCAGATTGGATTTTACTGATAAGGATTTGGAGAATTTGAATACGTCTGGTAAACGATTACAAGTAAAGGAACTGATGAATACCTTGAAAAAATGGGGGGATTTAGATCGATGGAAAGGTAGATGGGCAAAAAAGAAAGAAGAAATGCTTGCAAGTAAAAATGTGTCTTTATTCCCATTAAGAGAAACAGGACAGGCTGAAATGGTATGCCCAATGAGAGAAGTTCCAGGTGGTGGATATGTTCATGTACCTTGGACAAGGCAGGATATATTATCCTTTACAAATGATTTTCCCAGGTTGAGGGAGAAACCTGTCGAGTGGTACAAACAGGTAGAGAGGTTTGTAAAAGTTTCAAAAGTTTTGTTAAAAGATCTAGATGGTTTGTTTGAGATTGTAGTTCCAGCTGACTTATGGACTGAGTATAAAATTACTGTTGACTGGCCAAAAGAAGAATATCCTAGAGATGTGAAGACAGGAGCACCTTCAGAAGAAGTGATGAAAAAATATAAACAAGTAATTACTTTCCTGAAAAGCAAAATTTCTCCAAAAGAAACAGATTGGGTTAAAATTGGCAGGACAACCCAGGAACCTAAAGAATCGGTACATGCCTATTATGAAAGGTTGTTACAGGTTTTCAAACAGTATAGTGATTTTGAAAGTATAGGTGACAAAGATATGGGACATTTTGCATATAGGCTTGTTTTTGGATTAAAACCTGAAATTAGTAACATGATTCAGCAACATTTGATTTGTTGGCAGAGTAAAACAGTTGATGAGATTCTGAGATATGCTAAATATTGTAGTGATGATATTGAGTCAAGGCATAAAATGCTGAAAGAGAAAATGATGTGGGCACAGGTGAAAGTGGCAGAGCAGAAAGATGGAAACAATGGTTCTCAAACAGATTTTCAGATGAAAGGACAAAATCAAAATGGTCAAGTGCCAAATGGAGGTAGAGGTAGAGGTAGAGGTAAAATGAATAGAGAAGAAATGAAAAAGAAATATCCTTGTCATGCGTGCGGAAAGTTTGGACATTGGAGGAATGAGTGTAGATCTTTACTGAAGAATAATGGAATGAATCAAAATTTCAATCCGCAGATGCAGAATGAAGTGGTTGTGAATCAACAACAACAACAACAGCAGCAGGTAGTTACACCACAAACACAACAAGTACAGGTGCCTCAAGCTCCTATGCCAAATAATGTGAAAGATCAAGTACAGAGATACAGTGCGAGTACTGGATTTCACGCTGGTGAACAAGTTGGTAAGAATCAAAATGTGCAAGTGGTTTCACAGTATTTGTTGCAATGTCCAGAGAGTGACTCAGACTCATCGCAATGACGGTGCCTGAGGGGGGAGGAAGAGTGCGTGCTTGGCGTATCTCTAGAGGTAGATCAGTCAGGTCCTTTTGTTGATGGAAAAGTGGAAGGTAATGATATTACATTCCTAGTGGACACTGGTGCTACCCATTCTACTGTGAGAGCAGCAGAAATCCCAAACCTACCCTCTCGGGAGAAACTATCCAAGTTGTGGGAGTTTCAAATAAATATATTAACGCTCCAATAACCAGACCAATAGAAGTTCATATTGGAAGATTCAGAGACATGCATCGGTTTGTGGTATGTGATACAAGTCCAGTGAACCTTTTAGGAAGGGACTTGCTCTGTAAGATGAATTGCACCATCTATTGTATGCCAGATGGTATTGCCTTTCAAACACCAGATGAGGATGTTGCTTTTAAAATGATGTTAGCGAAGCAAGGGACAGAAGTGAATGATTTATATTCATTGCTAACAGAAGAAGATTTACCTGCAGAGTTGAGAAATGCAGTGAGACATGATGTGTGGGATTTTACGGAAAAAGACATTGGGATGATGAAAGGTGTCGATCCTATTCAGGTTACAGTTAAACCAGGTGCAATATATCCAAACACACCTCAGTACAAGATGAGTCCTGTAATTACAGCAGGAGTAATTCCTGTAATTGATCAGATGATTGAGCAAGGTATTTTAAAAGAAATATTGAGTAGTCCTTGTAACTCACCTATTATGGGGATTAAGAAACCAAGCGGAAAATATAGAATAGTGCAAGATTTGCGCAAAATTTATAAGATCGTAGTACCTTGCTGTCCAATAGTGCCAAATCCAGCAGTGATTCTTTATCAAATTCCTTGTGATGCGGAATGGTACACAGAAATTGGTCTGTGTCAAGCATTCTTCTCGATACATTTACATCAGGATAGCCAATATCTTTTTGCTTTCCGGTTCTGAAACCGTGTTTTGGCATGGTGCCGAGTTCCTCAAGGGTATACAGAGAGTCCTTCGATTTTTAATCAGATTTTAAAAAATAGTTTGGAGTCATTGATCATGCCAGAAAATTCAGTGTTAGTTCAATACATTGATGACCTTCTTGTGGCATCAAAAATGAGAGAGGCTTGTGTCACAGATACAATTGCCTTACTAAATCATTTGGCAGAAGGTGGGCATAAAGTGTCACCAGCAAAATTACAGTTTTGTCAAAAAGAGGTCCAATATTTGGGACACAAAATTGGGAGAGGAGTTAGAAAAGTAACGCAAGACCGAATTAATGTGATTTTGCAAATGGGTCCTCCTAAGACTCAAAAAGAAGTTCGAATGTTTTTGGGAATGGTTGGATACTGTAGACAGTGGATCAGTGAGTTTTCACTGATCGCAAAACCTTTACAGAGGTTGACTCATAAAGATGTGGTGGATCCAATTGAATTGGATGAAGAATGTATGAAAGCTTTTATTGAATTGCAAGATAGTCTTTGTCGAGCACCTGCATTAGGAATGCCAGATTACACAAAAGATTTTGCATTGTTCTGTTGTGAGAGAGATGGGTGTGCATTATCAGTCTTAACACAAAAACATGGAATGGCACGTCGTCCAGTGGCATATTTTTCTGCTACTTTGGATTCAGTGGCTGCAGCGTTACCAGGTTGTTTAAAAGCAGTAGCAGCTACTTGTGTGAGTCTTGAGCAAAGTGAAACAATTGTTATGGTACATTCAGTAAAAGTATATGTGCCACACTCTGTTGAGATCCTATTAACAAGGACTCGAACTCAGCATATGACCTATAGTCGGATGACTAGGTATGAAAGAGTGATTTTGGGAGCTGAAAATGTGACAGTGACAAGATGTACAATATTGAACCCTGCAACCCTGTTGCCAAGTTTAAGTTGTGAAGAAGTGAAGGATGAAGCAGATCATGATTGTTTGAATGTGACAGAATTGTGCACGAAACCAAGACCTGACATAAAGGATGCACCATTAGAAGAGTCAGATAGTGTGATGTTTGTGGATGGATCTTGTCTGAGAGATGAAAAAGGTGCATTAAGTGCTGCTTATGCAGTATGTACAGTGTCTATGGTTCTTGAAGCATCCTGTCTAAAGGGGATACATTCTGCTCAAATTTCTGAGCTAATAGCTCTGACTAGAGCATGTATAATTGGCAAAATTCTGAGAGTGACCATATTCACTGATAGTCAATATGGTTTTGGGGTGGTGCAAAGAGGATTTCTGACTTCTTCAGGATCACCGATCTGGAACAGTAAAAATGTGAAGGATCTATTGAATGCATTACAATTGCCCAAAAAGATTGCAGTGGTAAAATGTTCAGCACATAAGTCAGGAGATGACTATGTGACAAAAGGAAACAGATACGCATACCAAGTGGCGCGTTTCTGTGCACAAAATTCAATTGCAATAAACAGAGGGATGGAGAAAAAACATACAAATTGCCACTTGATGTTTTCCTCTTTGGAAACATGGGAAGAGATTAGACAGCTTCAGGAAGAAGCAAGTGAGGAAGAAAAACAAATTTGGATAAAATCAGGTTGTGAAAAGAGGGCAGAAGATGAAGTGTGGGTGTATGTTGATGGAAGACCAATAATGCCAGATAGTTTACTGTCTCAGATGGCAAGGATGTACCATGGAATTGCACATGTTGGAAGAGATACTATGATCAGGCTCTTCAAGCAGTCATGGTACAACCCAAAGTTTAGGGTCATTGCAGAGAGTCTATGCCAGAGATGCATAGTGTGCCAGCAGCAAAATCCAGGTAGAAAGACAGTTGTTAGTTGGGGTCGAATTGGAAAAGCAGCAGGACCATTTACCCGACTACAGCTTGATTTCATAGAGCTTCCCCCTTGTAATGGACTAAAATATGTGTTGGTTGTTGTTTGTTTGTTATCTCGCTGGGTAGGAGCGTATCCAACAAGAAGGAATGACAGCCTAACAGTTGCTAAACTACTTTTGAGAGAGATTATCCCAAGATTCGGATTTCCAGGCTCTTTAGACACAGATAGAGGAACTCATTTTAATAATGAGATAATTCGAATGATTTGTGCAGCATTACAAATTGAGCAAAAGCTGCATTGTGCCTACCGACCAGAAGCATCTGGAGTGGTCGAGCAAATTAATGGTACTATTAAATCCAGACTGTCAAAAGTGTGTGCGTCTACAACACTGAAATGACCAGACACTTTACCCCTGGTATTAATGAGTCTTAGAAGCATGCCTGATAAAAAGACTGGATTTAGTCCTCATGAGATTCTGATGGGAAGAGCTATGAGACAAGCAATTGTACCAGCGAACAAACTGATGAATATTACTGATGATCTGGTGCTTGATTATTGCAAAGGATTGGCTGATCTGGTGCGTTCTGTGTCTCATCAGGTTGGAGAAATTGTAACCACAACACAGCCGGATCAAGCACATGATTTGAGTCCAGGAGAGTGGGTTCTTGTCAAGAAACACGTGAGGAAGTCGTGTTTAGAACCCAGGTGGAATGGATCATATCAGATCATTTTGGTGACAACGACAGCTTGCCAAACTGGATTCATGCAAGTCATACAAGAAGAGTCCCAAGTCCACTTGAAAGACAAGAAGAAGAGCAGCAATTGGTAAAGCAGAGAAAAGAACCAGAAGCTGAAGAGCATGAAGCTATAAAATCTAGTGTTACAGATTCTGAAAAAGCCGAAGAAGAACCAAGTACAAGTCGAATAAAGTGGGCACCAGCTACTGGGTCTCAAAAGACTGCTGTTGAGAAAGAAAAGGAGAAAGTGACTGATGAAAATCAAGAGCAAGTACAACAGAGAAAAGAACTGAATAAAAGAACTTGCGAGCTTGACAACGAAGGTGAAGAAGTTCAAGTTAAGAGAGCAAGAAAAGGTGATGAGTGGCCAAAAGGAGTGAAAAGATTGAAATACACTCTAGAAAAGAAAAGGCCAGATCAAATAAATGAAATATCAAGTCAAACTGGACAAAGTGATTCAGAAGAAGAATTGGTACGAAAAACAAGGAGAATAAGAATTCCAAATAAGAAATACACAGCTCCAGAATGGACATATGTGGTGTTGGAAGAGATTGAAAACACAAATCAGAAAGAAGAAGAAGCTGGTACTGATCAAAGTGATCAAAGCAAACTGAAACCACCTCAAGAGAACTGTGAAAATAAAGGTGCAACAATTTCAATGAAGTGTATTCTGAAAATTCTAAAAGATTTAAATAAAAAAGAAAATATTTTTTTAAAAAGAAAAAGAGGGGGTAAAGAAGAGAGGCATAAAGGGTAAGGATACACTACTCTAGATGGTTTTTGGATAAGTTTTTCAAGTTTTTATTTTTTTAGGATTTTTCTTAGATTTAAATTTGTTTTATATAGTGTCTAAAATGGCAAAGGTAACAGAGACTGGATATAAAAATCATAGTTTTAAATGTAGATGTATTAATGCTTGCTTATGTAGTGTCTTATTACTAACATTGGTATGGTTAACACTGATTGTTATTGTCCCTGTTCTAATGGTGACTAATCACAAAAATAATACTAATAATGTGGGAAGTGAGAGAATAGATACTGTTACTAAAGAAAGTATAAATAGTAATATAGAAAAGATAGAAGATGATAGTATTTATCATCATGATAAATCAATTAATGATTTTTCATTAAATGTTTTTACTAAATTGCTTTATGAGTATGTTAACACAATGAATGCGAGAGATTGTTATGTGTGCATGCAATTACCGTCTTCTGTCTCAGAGGGGTGACTTACCATCACCTACCTTTAACATATGGTGTGTCTTGTAGTGTCTTAACTAGTCTTTTCTATGAGAGGGAAGGTTTGGAGTACTATTACTCTAATTTTGATTTAATATTGTCAGAAATTCCTATTCTGAGAGATTTAAAAGTCGATTATGGTCCTATTTATACAGCATATATGGGAGATTTTTTCATTAGTAACAAACCAATAGATACAATAGAAGCACATAAAAATAATCTAACTTGTAAGCTACGGCATGAAGAAATTGATTTTATGAGTTTAGTAGAAGATAGAAGACGAGATTTCAAAAAGAAAGCTGCTGAGCAAAAGTCTCATGTACCTCCATGGGCTTTCAGAGAGGGTGATTATAAAAAGGGTGAGACTTACGCTGCCATGACTCTAGATTTTCAATATAGAGGAAAACTTTGTGTGTTTAGAGAAAAGACTAAACTTAATAGTTATTTTATTGGTTCTAGTGAATGTGAGCATACTTTCTTGATAAAAGGAAGTTGGAGACTGAAAGGAGGGACTGATCCTGTTTTTCCGGGAATATATTATGTGTGTGGTAAGAATGCTTATTATAGGTTACCTACAGGTTGGTATGGATGTTGTTATTTAGGTATAGTATTCCCGAAGGTTTACCATGTAGACAAGGATAATAGAGTTAATGAAATAAAACAAGGACTAACACGTAATAAGAGAGGAGCATGTTATTCTGAAATAATTGGGGATATTTTTGGAGCACTGATACCTTCAGTTGGAGTTATTCTGAATTCACATAAAATTAGAAAATTGTCCACAGTGGTTGATCGTTTATCAACAGATACTGCTGGTGGGTTCTTGATGATTGATCTGAAATGATTGCAATTAGATCAATGTTTTTGCAAAATCGACTTGCCCTTGATATATTATTGGCAAAAGAGGGTGGAGTCTGTAGCATGTTCAAAATACAACAATGCTGTACTTATATTCCTGATAAAAGTAAGAATCTTGAGGGGTATATTAAAAATATTGCTGATCTTCATGAAGATTTGACTGAACTAAAGGTTGATGGTGCATGGGAGAAACTTGGTAAGAGTTTTTCCTCAGTGGGAAATTGGTTTTCTACCTTAGGGAGTAGTCTATTAGGGAAAATATTAATACCGATTACTTCAGTAGTTGTAGTGATATTAGTGATGACCATGATATACAAATGTTGTAAATGCAAATGTAGAGAGAAAGAGACATCAGAACTTAAACGTAGAGCTAGGAAAAGAAAAAGAGAAGAGATAGAATTAGAGGATATGAGAGGAAATTACTATGAGATTATGAAAGACTATGGGGTCGATTCCGATTCGGGCCGGAAAAAGCACCGACCGACTCGGATCCGGAAATAATACCGACCGGCACGTACCCGTGGCGCCCGACACGCCAAGTACGATGCAAGGCGTGAAAAATCCGACCGACACGTACCGAAACCAAGTCGACCGACCGAGCCGCACGGAAAACAGCAATCCGGCCGGAAAAACACGCGAATCCAACCGACCGACACGCACCCGGAACAAATCCGACCGAAACGTACACGCGAACTCCAAACCGCAAAGTACGATGCAAGGCGCGAAAACCACGAGCGAGTCGGACGGAGGCCAAGCTGTACGACCGACACACATACAAAACCGAGCCGAAGCAACACAAAACACCGCGACCGACGCGTACGCAGCATAGAAAACTGCACAAACACAGCGTGAACGAAACGGAGAACACCGTACGAGACAAATGCAGGGTCCGACTCGGTCACAAGAACGTCTCCAACATACACAGACAGTACAAAGGAAAAATCACCCAAAAAAAGGCCAAACAAGCAATTACAAAGCCAATAAATACTGGGGGGGGGGTGGGGACAGAGAACAAAGACACACCCACAACTCCACCTATATAAAGGACACAAATCACAACCATGAGCCTTTGCAAATGCCATTCCACTGCCAGCACCCAAGAGAAAGCAACCACACACCCACAGCTCATCCCTCACACAAGCCACACACCATCAGCACACCAACAAATACCTACCTCACATACACCCAGCAAAACACACACTCACACACCCTCACCTGCACACCAACACACACATCACTCACCATCACCACCCATCACCATGCCCCCCAAGAAGAATCCCAAGTTCCTAGATAGTGAATTGGAAGTCATGGTAGACGAGATCCTCAGGGTAGAGCCACAGCTGTTTGGCACACTGGTCCAACAGACCCCCATCTCCCAGAAAACCAAGATGTGGGAGAGGATCATCAACAGGGTGAACGCACAATCACCATGTCGGCGCACAAAGAGCGACATCCAGAACAGGTGGTATGACGTGCGCAGGAGGGTACGGGACCTGCTGAAGAAAGACTACATCAACAGCCAATACACCGGAAGTGGCCCTCCTGCCAAGCCAATATACCTCAGGCCCTGGGAGGAGAAGGTGCGGGCCATCCTTCCGCCAGTGAGCGTATATGGACTAGAGGACATCCCAGAGCCTGGTGAGTACACAACAAATGTATACAATATACTGCCACAAAACACACACATCACTGTCAAGGGGAGAGTCAAACCATGCACTCATAGCAATTACACAGCAACCAGAACAGAATCATCCCGAAATGTGTATGTCAGTCAGATAAACACAACACATGCCATCAAGAAAGTCACATCCAACTGTGCCAACACATGTACAAACACAACTACAACTACAGCTAGGCAGTGGCACAAATAGAACTAACAAACACATCCAGGCATGTAGCCACCACAACAACACCAACACACAGTGAAGACCACTCAAAGGAAGGAATTCTGTGTATGCTGGCCAAGTCAGTGTAGCCAATAGCATCATGGGAGTCGCAGTCACACATATTGCCCCCCCCCACAACTGTCCCATCAACACCACCCTGAACCATGTTCACATCACAGGGAGTGGAGAAGGACTCACAAGATGGCTGACACTGGCTACTGCTGTGGGGAGCACAAGGCCCTGCTGGCAACTGTGCACCAACAAACAGCAGGACACCACTGACTGACATCCTGAGAGACAACTTACACTCCCTGCAATGCAAGCACGTTCCATGGTGGGATATCTGGCTAGCTGGGTGGGAAGGGGGACTTGCAGCACTGACCATAGTCACAAGCACCTCCCCTCACACACACCCCAACACAAACTCCACAGAACCCACCTGGTAGAATGCAATGCCCCCCATCCTAACACAAGATCCCACAAAGAACCACCACCCTGGGTTATGTTGTGTGAAGCACAGGGACACTCTTGGGACTTTTAGCCAAACAACTGCCAGGACAACACTCCCAGCCATCCTGTCAGCACAGCCAGCCCACCCCACAGGGAAGCAGAGTCAAAGGAAGGAAGCATGGGCATGCTGGGAAGGGGGTGGAGGCAATAGCATGATGGGAGTCGTAGTCACTGATATTGGTCACCCCCACAACTGTCCCATCAACACCACCCTGAACCATGCTCACATCACAGGAAGTGGAGAAGGACTCACAAGATGGCTGACACTGGCTACTGCTGTGGGGAGCACAAGGCCCTGCTGGCAACTGTGCACCAACAAACAGCAGGACACCACTGACTGACATCCTGAGAGACAACTTACACTCCCTGCAATGCAAGCACGTTCCATGGTGGGATATCTGGCTAGCTGGGTGGGAAGGGGGACTTGCAGCACTGACCATAGTCACAAGCACCTCCCCTCACACACACCCCAACACAAACTCCACAGAACCCACCTGGTAGAATGCAATGCCCCCATCCTAACACAAGATCCCACAAAGAACCACCACCCTGGGTTATGTTGTGTGAAGCACAGGGACACTCTTGGGACTTTTAGCCAAACAACTGCCAGGACAACACTCCCAGCCATCCTGTCAGCACAGCCAGCCCACCCCACAGGGAAGCAGAGTCAAAAGGAAGGAAGCATGGGCATGCTGGGAAGGGGGAGGAGGCAATAGCATGATGGGAGTCGTAGTCACTGATATTGGTCACCCCCACAACTGTCCCATCAACACCACCCTGAACCATGCTCACATCACAGGAAGTGGAGAAGGACTCACAAGATGGCTGACACTGGCTACTGCTGTGGGGAGCACAAGGCCCTGCTGGCAACTGTGCACCAACAAACAGCAGGACACCACTGACTGACATCCTGAGAGACAACTTACACTCCCTGCAATGCAAGCACATTCCATGGTGGGATATCTGGCTAGCTGGGTGGGAAGGAGGACTTGCAGCACTGACCATAGTCACAAGCACCTCCCCTCACACACACCCCAACACAAACTCCACAGAACCCACCTGGTAGAATGCAATGCCCCCCATCCTAACACAAGATCCCACAAAGAACCACCACCCTGGGTTATGTTGTGTGAAGCACAGGGACACTCTTGGGACTTCTAGCCAAACAACTGCCAGGACAACACTCCCAGCCATCCTGTCAGCACAGCCAGCCCACCCCACAGGGAAGCAGAGTCAAAAGGAAGGAAGCATGGGCATGCTGGGAAGGGGGAGGAGGCAATAGCATGATGGGAGTCGTAGTCACAGCTCTACATCCCCCACCACATGGCCCAGCAAGCTCACACTCACGCATGCACATCCCACAGAGAGTGGAAAGGCCCATCAAAGATGTCTGACAATGTAGCTGTGTCGTGGGGAGCACAAGGGCATGCTGGGTACTGCACACCAACCAACAGCAGGACACCACTGTCAGCCATCTTGCCATTGCTCTCACACCCACACACACTGAACTCCCCACAAAAGCAAGTAAGTATGGGAATGCTGGGAAGTGGGGTGGAGGCAATAGCATGATGGGAGTCGTAGTCACAGACATAGCTCACCCCCACAACTGTCCCATCAACACCACCCTGAACCATGCTCACATCACAGGGAGTGGAGAAGGACTCACAAGATGGCTGACACTGGCTACTGCTGTGGGGAGCACAAGGCCCTGATGCCAACTGTGCACCAACAAACAGCAGGACACCACTGACTGACATCCTGAGAGACAACTTACACTCCCTGCAATGCAAGCACGTTCCATGGTGGGCCATCTGGCTAGCTGGGTGGGAAGGAGAACTTGCAGCACTGACCATAGTCACAAGCACCTCCCCTCACACACACCCCAACACAAACTCCACAGAACCCACCTGGTAGAATGCAATGCCCCCCATCCTAACACAAGATCCCACAAAGAACCACCACCCTGGGTTATGTTGTGTGAAGCACAGGGACACTCTTGGGACTTCTAGCCAAACAACTGCCAGGACAACACTCCCAGCCATCCTGTCAGCACAGCCAGCCCACCCCACAGGGAAGCAGAGTCAAAAGGAAGGAAGCGTGGGCATGCTGGGAAGGGGGAGGAGGCAATAGCATGATGGGAGTCGTAGCCACAGCTCTACATCCCCCACCACATGGCCCAGCAAGCTCACACTCATGCATGCACATCCCACAGAGAGTGGAAAGGCCCATCAAAAATGTCTGACACTGTTGCTGTGTCGTGGGGAGCACAAGGGCATGCTGGGTACTGCACACCAACCAACAGCAGGACACCACTGTCAGCCATCTTGCCATTGCTCTCACACCCACACACACTGAACTCCCCACAAAAGCAAGTAAGTATGGGAATGCTGGGAAGTGGGGTGGAGGCAATAGCATGATGGGAGTCGTAGTCACAGACATAGCTCACCCCCACAACTGTCCCATCAACACCACCCTGAACCATGCTCACATCACAGGGAGTGGAGAAGGACTCACAAGATGGCTGACACTGGCTACTGCTGTGGGGAGCACAAGGCCCTGATGCCAACTGTGCACCAACAAACAGCAGGACACCACTGACTGACATCCTGAGAGACAACTTACACTCCCTGCAACGCAAGCACGTTCCATGGTGGGATAACTGACTGGCTGGGTGGGTGGGAAGGAGGAGCCGGCTGTCAACCAAACACAACCAATGCAGACCATGTTCACACCCCAGAAAATACATAGAAATGCCCAAATAATGCAGGACAATGTGCCACACCAATATCAACCCCTGACTGTGACGACTTAGGACAATGCAATGTACAGGCCCGCTCCCAGAGGCACAGTCACAACTGTCATGTGTGTCAACCATTGATGCCTGCAGAAACATAACATACATTGTTTGTGTCTCCCAGAAACAGGTGATGATGGGGACACAGCAGCAGACACTGAGGAGTCCCAGTCCCAGGCTCAAGAGGATGCCGAGCTCACTGGCGTCGTACAGCCTCTGTCCTCCTCGGACGATGAAGACCAACCTGGCACATCCGGTGCAAGTCAACATGCAGCACCAGCAGGACCACCAGCTGCAGCACCAGCAGGACCACCAGCTGCACCCCCTGCACCCACCCCTCCAACGACTGTCACCACAAATACCATCCCTGCCGACATGGACAGAACAAGGAACAACACCAGCACAGGGACCCTGGACCAACCTGGGGCCATGGACACCACCACCACCACCAACCCCCAAGGTGGACCAGGGTTATCTGTGCGTGCCACTGCACACACTGCACATGTCAGCAGGGGTGGTGGGAGGGGTGGGAGACAGAGGTCGCTGCTTGCAGACGTTGCTGGTGTGCATGATGACCCACAACTGGTACGCATAGCTGATGCGTACCAGTCCAGCACCGGAGAGCTCAGCCAGGTAGTGGGGCTCCTCAGAGACATGAAACAGCAGCAGGCTGCCCATCATGCCCGCTTGGACTCCCACATGTCCCACGTGGAGTCACACATGTCCCGCGTGGACTCACACATGTCCCGCGTGGAGTCCAAGTGGGATGCACTGCATGAGATGACGGCGGTGCACAGGGACATTTTACAATGCCTCCGCCAGATGAACAGCAACCAGTCCACACCTCCCTGTGTGCCAACAACATCTGGTGCCGAACAAACTGCAACTGCTACAGGGAGGGAGGAGGACTCTGGCGGAGAGTCCCCTGCACCGCAGCAGCCTGTACTTGAGGGCCCCCCCAAGAAGAGGGGTCGTCCGAGGAGGGAAAAGTGAGAGGCCGATGGCCAAGCGCAACTCCCAGGAAGCCTGAACCTGTTCTGGATGTTCGCCTTTGTGCACAGACTGTTCACCCTGTTGATGGCAACACTACTCCCACACATTGCATAGGGAGTACAAGTTGGACCAATGTGTCAGACAACTGTGGCCCCGATACTGGGGATCCTGTCTACCAGGACTTTCAATTCACCTAGGAACTTGGGATTGCAAGATTTATGTACAGCACTACCCATCCTATGCACTATTAACACAAATGTATCACAATAAACACACTAATACACCATACTTGCCTCTGTCGTGATTCCAACGTGGGTGCTGTTATGGGGATGATGAACTGCAAAATTACACTGTGTATGCGAACTGCAACAGCAAGGACAACACAGGCATGTGAGTACAGGCAACGTGACACACATGAGGGAGACACACCACCAGGGCTACACAACACATACACACCTAGGCCATCTGACTCATTGCCTACACTGATGTTGCCAGGGAAGACGGTGCAATGCACAGACACCACACCCATTCCCAGTTGTAGTCAAGTAGCCCACAGGTGCAGTAAGCAAATGGCAGTCAAATGTGTGACCACAGACAACGCACATCACAAAGTGAAGCACAGGTTTATTACACAGTTGCAACATGTCGTAACCACTACAGATGCAAGGTAATCCCACCTGGCAGAGGGCACACAGTCAACAACTGTAGACGGAAGGAAGTCCATGGGTGTGGCGCACATCACCTGTAGGGACACAACAGCTACCAGCCTGGATGTGCAATCACGTCGTCGGTGGACACAGTTGACCAAACGAATCTGAAAGTACCCTGTGAAGGACAGAAATGACACACAGTCAAAAGCAATGGAGTACAGGACAGAACAGCAAAACCCATGCACAATACATGTTACAAGATACCCACCCAGAACCAAGTTAGCATGTCAACACTGTTGGGGAGTACAGCCCACCTGTTAGCACACATCGCAACACACATCCAGTCAAGTAGCCCATGGACACACTCCAACAGCACCAGAGCACCACCCACACATCATGCCAACTCACATCATTGACATGACACCTCAGGATACTCACATTCAGCTAAAGAAGTTGGTGATAAGCTGTGTGCGGGCATCACCATCATCATCATCATCATCATCATCGTCACTGGCATCGTGGTCCAGGCCAGGATCCTCCACAGGTGGCGGATGTTGGTCATTGTCATCCTGGATGAGAGGCAACTCCTTCCGCACTGCCAGGTTGTGGAGCATGCAGCAGACGATGATAATCTTGCACACTTTCGCAGGGGCATATGGGAGGGACCCTCCGGTCTTGTCCAGGCAGCGGAAGCGGCTCTTCAGGAGACCAAATGTCCGCTCAATCACTCTCCTGGTCCGACCATGTGCCTCATTGTAGCGCATCTGGGCTGGTGTCACAGGGTTCCTGAGGGGTGTCAGCAACCACGGCATGTTGGGGTATCCCGAGTCACCTACGGACAGACAAGTGCACATTAGCTGACTTGGAAAAGTGGGCGGAATACTACAGATCAGATCACACACAATGGCACAAAGTCAGTACACACCGACAAGCCAGGCACGCTGGTTCTGCATCTGTGCCATCATCCTGGGGATGCGACTACTCCTCATCACAAAGGCATTGTGTGCTGAACCAGGGAAACGGGCACACACGTGTGTGATGGTCATGTCTGCAAGACACACCACCAGTGCATTGACCGAGTGGTAGTGCTTGCGGTTCCTGTAGGCCTGCTCCTGGGCCTGTGGTGGTACCAAAGCCACATGTGTCCCATCAATGGAGCCAATGACATGCGGCATCCTCCCCAGGGCATAAAAGTCACTCTTCACGTCAGTGAGTCGTCGCAGTCTAGGGAAATAGATGTACCGGTTCAGGAATAGCAACATTGCCGCCAAAACATCGCGGAGCACACGGCTCAACATGGTCTGTGACATCCCACCAGCAGTCGCCACAGTATGTTGGAAGGTACCGGTGGCAAAGAAGTGTAGGGCTGCCATCACCTTCACCTTGGGGGTCAGCGCTGTAGGATACGGCCGGCCAGGCTGCAAATGTGGGGACAACTGCACTGCCAAATCCTCAATCAGCTGCCTGGTGAAGCGGTACCGTCGGATGCTGTCCCGTTCCACCATTGTTGCCAGGTCTGGGAATGGTCGATGGACAGCAGGAGCCCTGCAGTGCAGAGGAGAAGTAAGCAAGATTGTCAGTCACCCCACATATGCGGCATTGAACACACTCAAGATCCCAACATACATCATTATGAGGCACAACTACATGAAGTGTGCAGTTCCGGAAGGACATGTATGGTACATACATGGCCAACATCTGTCAACACGGTCCAACAGGTGGCATCAATTAGTCCCAGGTTGGCCCATTGGATATCATGAGGCCGTGTCACAGTTCCCATCTCCTGCTGCCGTGTCACAATAACCCCCACAGTGACATGTGAGGACAGATGTGCCCCAGGCACCACAGCTCAACGACAGGTACATTCCCAGGGACCCTGTATTGCCACATGGACACTGGCATTACATGGAGTATCATGTATACACCACAGCAAAACAACCATGACCCCCCAGGTAGTGGCCCCACTTGCCACGGCAGGACAGACATGGATGTCTGTGACACACACACGCACAACATCAAAGTCCATGCACACACAACGTGGATGTGGAGACTGTCTCCCATTGTGCACATGAAATCAGAGACATTGTAAACACTACATGCACAAAGACTGTGGAGGACCATCACTATGGTGCCACTGGGACACCCTGGCTCAAACATACCTTCCCACATGGGACTCACGGGGTATGTGACATGACATACACATACACCACCGTGAAATGTGACCATGGCACATGCACAGATATGAACAGTTGCACATCACAGTGGTCATGTACACGTAACACCCAGGATCCTGTCCCCATGAACACGTGCACAGCCTGGGGGTGGCTGCCCACAGGTGACACCCACAGGACAACATGTACACCAACATACACACAATAGGAAATGCAGCCTTACATGCCTTATGATAAAGTTTTGCATTCAATGTGTGCGGGTACGCGTTGTACCCCTGTACGCGTTGTACCGCAATGGACCGATCGGTGCCTCCGGCCGGCCCATTGCATTCAATGTGTGCGGTACGCGTTGTACCCCTGTACGGCGTTGAACTGCAATGGACCGATCGGTGCCTCCGGCCGGCCCATTGCATTCAATGTGTCGCGGGTACGCGTTGTACCCCTGTACGCGTTGTACCGCAATGGACCGATCGGTGCCTCCGGCCGGCCCATTGCATTCAATGTGTGCGGGTACGCATTGTACCCCTGTACGCGTTGTACCGCAATGGACCGATCGGTGCCTCCGGCCGGCTTATTGCATTCAATGTGTGCGGGTACGCGTTGTACCCCTGTACGCGTTGTACCGCAATGGACCGATCGGTGCCTCCGGCCTGCCCATTGCATTCAATGTGTGCGAGTACAGCGTTGTACCCCTGTACGCGTTGAACTGCAATGGACCGATCGGTGCCTCCGGACGGCCCATTGCATTCAATGTGTGCGGGTACAGCGTTGTACCCCTGTACGCGTTGTACCGCAATGGACCGATCGGTGCCTCCGGCCGGCCCATTGCATTCAATGTGTGCGGGTACGCGTTGTACCCCTGTACGCGTTGAACTGCAA
Source organism: Calotriton arnoldi (assembly GCA_963921515.1). NCBI lineage: Eukaryota > Metazoa > Chordata > Amphibia > Caudata > Salamandridae > Calotriton > Calotriton arnoldi. The sequence continues at coordinate 3,011,658 of CAWUFW010000483.1, read as the reverse complement.
TGGACCGATCGGTGCCTCCGGCCGGCCCATTGCATTCAATGTGTCGCGGTACGCGTTGTACCCTGTACGCGTTGAACTGCAATGGACCGATCGGTGCCTCCGGCCGGCCCATTGCATTCAATGTGTGCGGGTACGCGTTGTACCCCTGTACGCGTTGTACCGCAATGGACCGATCGGTGCCTCCGGCCGGCCCATTGCATTCAATGTGTGCGGGTACGCGTTGTACCCCTATGCGCGTTGAACTGCAATGGACCGATCGGTGCCTCCGGCCGGCCCATTGCATTCAATGTGTGCGGGTACGCGTTGTACCCCTGTACGCGTTGTACCGCAATGGACCGATCGGTGCGCACCCATTGACAATGGGCTTGCCTGGCAACGGACGCGTTTTCGAATTTCGAACGAGTCAATTGCTGGAAAATCAGTTGGTCACCCACAACAATGTTGCAAAATCATGTATGTCATGAAGTTGAAGATTTGAAGGATGCTGTGGGTGTGTTTTGGTGCTGCTATTCCATGGATTGGCCAGATTCAGAAGATGCAAACGACTTGGACCTATCACTTTGGACACAAGGGACAGTATCTGCCTCTCCAGCACATATATATTGCTGGCTGTTCCCCTGAGAGCTCACTTGCCTGCACTACATGCTCCAGGATGACATCTGCCACTGCACTGCTGCTGTCTCTGCCCCTCTGGACCCTGCAATGGCACGTACTGTGGAGAGAGCCCCAGCCTTCAGCCTTGAAGAGAACCAGGCCCTGCTGGACAGCCTACTTCCACAGTACAGCAAGCTGTATGGGACACCAGGGGAGCAGGTGAGTGTTCTGTGCACTGCCTTTCTGAATGTGCATTTTGTCTGACTAGCAAGGCTGAAAGTCTGCACGCCACTGGCTAGCAGGCTCACTGAGTAGTTGTCACCCCCATAGTGTGTAGTGACTTGCACTGGACAGGTATGGTGCAGTGACAGTGCATTTGAACATGGTTTTACTTCCCATGCAATGATACCATGTAGTGACGTCTGGCAAACTGTCCATGGGCAGCTTTGCACTGCCTGTGTACATCATGTGCCCCTGTGATTGAGACATGTATATACAACTGTGTCATGCACGGATATGTTGCATGTGTGGTAATGGCCTTTTCACTTTGTCATCCTGACAGGTTAATGCCCATCGGAAGCAGGAGATCTGGAAGGACATCGTCCGGGCCGTCCGGTCCGTGGGGGTCTACAAGCGCCGGATCCGCAACTGCCAGAAGAGGTGGCAGGACCTTCGGGGCTGGACCCGGAGGATTGCACGGGTCCAGCTGAAGCTGTCGCCTCCTCGCAGGAGGGGCGGAACACGGACCCTGACCCCCACATGCTCCAGATCCTGGCGGTGGTGTTTCCAGACCTGGATGGGCAGCTGAAGGCCAGACAGCAGCAAGGAGGGGTGAGTCAAAGACTGCACTGTGAACTCTGTATTACATGCTTTGTGCCCTCCTCTGGCCTGGTTCAACTGCCACAGTGCAGCAGTCATGTTGTCCAGGAGCCATGTCCCTCTATTGTGCACTGCCCACTGCTCATCTGATACCCAGGTGTGGCCCTTACAGTCAGGGAATTGTGTCACTTGGGACTGTCTCCTTGCAGTTTGCTTCACTAAAGGTGGGGGACAGCATCTGTTTCCCTAACTCTGTTGTGGGCATCATGGGTGGGTCCATTGTTCACACAACGCCTGTGTTTGGACATGTGATCTGCGTGTTGCTTTGATATGCGGTCCACTTGCTGAGCTGAGCCACCACATGTGCCTGGGGTATGTGGCACATGCCCATGCAGCGGGTGGGAACAATGTTTGGGCCCCAGGAGTGTGCAGATTACGTGTGTCACACATACATAGCCAGCTATCCACTGTCCAGGGCACATCCCTCATTCATGTGGAGCAGGACAGTCATGCCTACTCCAGGCCATGCAATGCACTCTGTACTCCCACTCCCGTGTATCAGCTGACACATTGTGCACAGTGATTTGACCCCTCAGGTGTCTGCCTCTGTGTCAGTGTGCTGTGGATTAGTTGCCAGGACTGCTGGGGTGTTTCTTGGTAGGGGCTCAGCATGCCCCTGGAGATGTGACCATAGGAGACGATACTTGTGTGTCACATACGTGTTTGATCAGCTGCGCGTGCAGACTGGGGTATGCGAATGTGAAGTTCAGGCAGCTGTTCCCCATTCACAGCAAATTGTGAGGGGCTCAGGTTCAGAGGGTAGTGTCACAGGTCTCCCATATGTCCAATAGGTATGACCTGGACAGATGAGGGTTAAGATGATGTGTTGTGTGGGGGATGTACATGTGCACTTGTGCAGCTCCAGGACTTGCATTCCCCATGACCTACTATTGTGACACAGTGCATAGTGTTGTTGTCTGGCTGCCAAGTCATACATCACTGAGACAGTGATGTATGACTTAGCAGTCATGCCTCTGCCATGGCATGTGTCAACTTATTGGTGGTCCTGCAGGGGAGTGACATGTGCTACATGCACACCATTGTGGCGATGGCTATCAGGACATGGGTGCATCATGGTGTCTGTCGCTGGTATGCATCACATGCATTTCCTATTTGACTCTGGGCATCCCTTTCATCCGGAAACCTGTACTGACTCAGTGGCAAGAGCTGTGATGTGTGCATGTCCACATGCCACACCGTGTCCTCTGCACTGTCCAACTACTGTGTACTTGGTGCATGTGTCCACACTGGGGTGTTGCAATCCAACAGACACCAGACAGATGGGTGCAAGGCCATGAGGGATGTGAGTGCCATGCTTGGCATCAGACTGACAATTGGCTTCTCCTGTTCAGTTAGGGCACTTTTAGCAATGTACAACTAATGATGCCAGGGCTTGCTCTGTAATGTGCTGTGCTCACAGTGGTGTGTGCGTTTGGTGCAGGTGACTGATGTCTGTCTGTTTCCCCATTGTTTGCAGATACATCCACGGCCACGGAAGGGGATAGCTCCACGGACCAGGAGGAGCCAGAGAGCCAGACTGGGTCAGCAGCCGAGGAGTGGTCGGAGGGACCCAGTGGCACGGAGGGCGAGGGGAGCCACACCGAGGAGTCCTCAGCACCATCCACCTCAGCTGAGGACCAGAGCATCTCGGAGGATGACTCCCTTGTGGACGCGAGTGTCAGCAGCCACCACACCCCAGCTAGTGTTGCTGTCCCCGCCACCACCAGCACCACCACCGCCCTCCCATCGGCTCCCATTCCCCAGGTCCGTGGAGGCTCCCATGTTCAGGAGCGTGTCTCCTTTGGGCCAGGCACCGCACCCCCTGCCCCTGTGTCCCCTGCTGCCCTGAGTGAGGAGTCTGTGTACCTCCTTCGCCAGCTCCATGTAGGGCAGACAGCCATGCTGAGTGTCCTCCATGCGCACACCGCACTGTTGACTCAGCTGGTGTCGTTCATGGAGGGCATCTCATCGGGCATGTCTGACCTACAGAGGGGCAATAGGTCCATGGACTCCTCCCTGATGGCAGCAGTGTCCCTCCTCAGACAGTCCCTCACCCCTCCTGCCTCTGCTCCATCCACACTCCCCAGCACCTTACCCGTCCCAAGCACACACACACCGGCACAGGCACACACCAGCACACACACGTCCAGCACACAGACACACACGCCACAGACAAAACGCACACGCACGCACAGTCAGGGGACTGAAACCAGACTCACAGGGGATGGGGCCCTGGTACACACACACGCATCCACGGGCACTGCGCAGTCCTCAGTTGCCTCTCCCTCCAAAGCACCCTCCCTTGCCTCACCTGCAACCCCAAAGACCCAGCGCCTCTTCCTCAGTGACCTCGGCCTCTTCCCCTCCGATCCAGCTGCCCCAGTATCCAGGGGGAAGAGGAAGCCCCCCACACGGAGCAGAGTGCCCCTCGCCCCCGGACACCCTCCCCCAGGTGCAGACAGACTGAGGCCCCCACCCGCAAGTCCCCCCAGAGTGCTAAGAGCAAGACCCCGCCGCCGCCCTGCAGCTCAAGCACCAGGTCTCCTTCCTCCATCCCTCAGGCCCCCACTCCACAGGTGCCCCCACCACACCCTGCCCCAGGTTCCCCCACCCACAGATATACCATCCCCAAGAGGCTCCGGCCTTCTCCCCCTGCCACTTGCTCTCCCGGCACCACACCCCCCGCTGCGCTTGTCTGTGCCACTGATGTGGTGAGGGTGTCCTCCCCCTCTGTCCAGCCCACCTTGCCTGTTCCCCATTCTCCTCCCCTGGTGGTAGGCACTGCAGTGGAGTCCACTACCACTCTGTCTGACTTGGGCACTGCAGTGGCGGACCTGTCCACTCCATCTGCAGGGTCCACTGCAGTCGTGCCGGCACCCACAACATCTGAGCCATGCCCCCCAGTTGTGCTGGCACACACCATGTCAGACACCTCCACTGCAGTTGTCAGTGGCTCTCCAGCACCCACCACCCCTTCCCTGCTTCCTCCTGGTGAGCCCTGATCCTGTCCCTGCGGTGCCTGGCCTACCCCCGGTTGCCCCTCCTAGTGGATTGTCCCTGGTTTTGTGCAGGCATGTGTAGGGTGGCATCTGCCACTGTCACCCACTTGTGACTTTGTTGATGGACTGGCCATTGGCCTTTGTTTATGTTCTACCGGACTTCTACTTTTAATGCCACATATGCTGAATAAAGCAACTTTCTGTTCTCTAGTGCTTTTGCTTCTGATGTACATGATGTTGATGATGCTAACCATGCCCTTGCTGCAGTGATGGTGATATTTGGTCTCATGATAATGAAGTGTTACTGTGCAGGAACCCATGTGGTCCAGGGGGAATGTGTCCTATCCTGTGGTGTATCCATGTCATCCATAGCAGCATCTGAGGGTGTCATGTGTTCAGTATTTGGCAATGGGATTTCCTACTTAGATTGGCTATTTCACATCTGTGGCTTCCACCCCTGCACATCTGTTGTGCCTGCCATTGTTCAATTCGTCTACTTCCCTGACTGTGTGGCCATCTCCAGTGGACATGCAGGTTTGGGCATCAATGGGGAAGAACTCATCTGTGTTGTCAGTGCAACATTGCTATACAAGTGTGTTGGATCTGTGCTGATGATTCCGTTGGCACTTCCATGACCAGGCTGATGTGACGGGAGCCCTCATTTGGTGCTAATTGTTGATTGTGTGACCAAGTGCTCAGCTGACATGGTGGGGCCCTACTGAGGCAACATATGGCACAGCTTTCCTCACACAGGAGTGGAGTCCCCTCATGGCAGTGTGTACTCCTGTGACATTGCCTGCGCCCAAGGTGTGTGTTGTATGTGCATGTCTGTGTGTTCACTTCCGTTTAGCTGTGCATGCTGTGATCCCTAGTGTTGTACCTGTTTGTGATGCTAGCTGAGTTGAGCTATGTTCCCCCAAAGTCTTCTCCCTGGGTTCTCTGTGATGTGGGTGCATGGCACATTACTGGTCATCAGGGTGTCACCCATAGGTGTGCTTGCTGTCAGGGCTGAGTTTGTGTGCAGACGCAGATGGGTCACAGTCAGGTTTCCCCTTGGCACTTGTTGTTTGCCCCTGTCATGTGATTTCCAGTTTGTGTTATCTTTCAGTGATTGTGACACGTTGTGTGTGTGACTGCTGGCACTCCTCAGGGTCCGGGCTGCAATGTTGGTTGTTGTCTATGTGTGTTCTTTGTGGGTGACCTTGGCTTCTTCTTTTTTGTGTGTCTGTGGCTGTGATCCCATTGGTTGGTGTGGTATTGCCGTCATGTCCATGTACAGCGTAGTGTGCAGTGTGTCAGACATTCAGGAGTCTTGTTGAGTGTCCATGTGTGATGTGTTTCTGCACCTTGGTTCCCACCCACCACCCTGGAATAGTCATGGGTGCATGTGCAATGTCACCAGTGCATGTGTGCTTCACTGCTGCACATTGTTGGAGGTCGAGGGGTGTGGTGTTGAGTGTGTGCAGATGAGAGTTGTTGCCCGGCTAGGCCCCTGCCTCCATGTTGGCCTTGGCTTACTGGCCATGCTGTTTGATTTGTGCTTGTGTAGGTGTGATGGTAGTTAGTTGCTCAGTACACATGACTGTGGTTCACAGTGTGAACCACATTTAGCTTTGTCATCACAGTGGGATTGTAATGCAGCCCAGGGTCACCACATTGTGGGGGCCCTGGGGGTGGTGCTGTGGTGTGTCTGTGTCTTGCTGTGTCAGTTGCTGTCCCTACGTGCCTGTGTGACATGTGTGATTTGTGCTCCCTCTCATCTGACAATGCCTGCTTGCCCACATAGGGGATTTGGATCCATGAGTTACCTTTGTGTGGCACTGTATGCACATCTGTATGATTGGTATTCAGGTCTCCTCATGTGTTGTGTGGTTGCCTGGGGACACTGTCACCCCCCTCACCTGTTGTGTATGATGTGCAGTGTGGGTCTGCCTGTTTGTGTTTGTGCATCTGCACCACTGCATTGGCATACCTTGGGTGTGCCATTGGCTGTATGTAGTTTGGTGGGTTTCCCCTGCTGTCCCTGGGACTCCTAGGTCATCGGTCAGCACAATGATCATGGTTTGTGTGTCCCATTGCTGCCATGGTATGGTATCTGTTCACCTCACATCTGCAGTCTCCACAGGGTATCTGCATGTGTGTGCCCATTGGTGCAAATATGTGGGTCTGCATTCTGATGGTCACTTCTGTCATTGTGTCATTGATGATTGTTGACGGTGTCAGCCCCCATGGGTGTTGGTTGTTTGTCTGCACATGGCCAAAGGTATGTCTTATTTGCACTGCAGGATTTGGCTCCCCCAATTTATGTTGCAATGGGACACATACACTACTTTGCCACTGATGTGTTTGTTGTTCTGTGACCAGGAATCATCCATGCAGTTTGGCAGTTGCACCTCTTTCTTTGTCAACACTTACCTTTTGGTCACTGTGATGATGGGGGTTTGGACCCCATTGCCACAATGTTCGAAATGTGCTTCAGCTATGGACCCCACACTTACATTTTGGTCACTGTGATGATGGGGGTTTGGACCCCATTGCCACAATGTTCGAAATGTGCTTCAGCTATGGACCCCACACTTACATTTTGGTCACTGTGATGAGGGGGTTTGGACCCCATTGCCACAATGTTCAAAATGTGCTTCAGCTATGGACCCCACACTTACCTTTTGGTCACTGTGATGATGGGGGTTTGGACCCCATTGCCACATTGTTCAAAGTGTGCTTCAGCTATGGACCCCACACTTACATTTTGGTCACTGTGATGATGGGGGTTTGGACCCCATTGCCACATTGTTCAAAGTGTGCTTCAGCTATGGACCCCACACTTACATTTTGGTCACTGTGATGATGGGGGTTTGGACCCCATTGCCACATTGTTCAAAGTGTGCTTCAGCTATGGACCCCACACTTACATTTTGGTCACTGTGATGATGGGGGTTTGGACCCCATTGCCACAATGGTCATGGCCTGCTTGCATTGTGGGTGCCACACACATATATGTGTTACAAAAGGGGATGATGGACGGAACGTTTGAGCCAATCAAACACTCACCCCCAGTCAACTGATCTGGGTTTAATCCATCATCATTCTTTAGCTCACTCCACCACCCCAGTTCAGACATGGCCATATGCAAATCAGTCTGACCCTGTGCCTCATGGGAACAGTCCAGCCCGAACTGCCAAGCCATGTCTTCCCTGGACCGGAAACAAGCATCCTAGGACCGGTTTCTGGCATTCCAGCCATCATCAGCCAGGCTTGCTTGAATCCAGTGGCAAAGTGAGCAAGGGACCCACGTCTGGGCATACCCCCGCCAACTTAGGGCGAACAAAGCGATACAAAGGGGATGATGGACGGAACGTTTGAGCCAATCAAACACTCACCCCCAGTCAACTGATCTGGGTTTAATCCATCATCATTCTTTAGCTCACTCCACCACCCCAGTTCAGACATGGCCATATGCAAATCAGTCTGACCCTGTGCCTCATGGGAACAGTCCAGCCCGAACTGCCAAGCCATGTCTTCCCTGGACCGGAAACAAGCATCCTAGGACCGGTTTCTGGCATTCCAGCCGTCATCAGCCAGGCTTGCTTGAATCCAGTGGCAAAGTGAGCAAGGGACCCACGTCTGGGCATACCCCGCCAACTTAGGGCGAACAAAGCGATACAAAAGGGGATGATGGATCGCTTTGGTCGCCTAAGTTGGCGAGTATGCAGACGTGGGTCCCTTGCTCACTTTGCCACTGGATTCAAGCAAGCCTGGCTGATGACGGCTGAATGCCAGAAACCGGTCCTAGGATGCTTGTTTCCGGTCCAGGAAGACATGGCTTGGCAGTTCGGGCTGGACTGTTCCCATGAGGCACAGGGTCAGACTGATTGCATATGGCCATGTCTGAACTGGGGTGGTGGAGTGAGCTAAAGAATGATGATGGATTAAACCCAGATCAGTTGACTGGGGTGAGTGTTTGATTTGCTCAAGCGTTCCGTCCATCATCCCCTTTTGTATCACTTTGGTCGCCCTAAGTTGGCGGGTATGCCCAGACGTGGGTCCCTTGCTCACTTGCCACTGGATTCAAGCAAGCCTGGCTGATGACGGCTGAAATGCCAGAAACCGGTCCTAGGATGCTTGTTTCCGGTCAGGAAGACATGGCTTGGCAGTTCGGGCTGGACTGTTCTTATGAGGCACAGGGTCAGACTGATTTGCATATGGCATGTCTGAACTGGAGTGGTGGAGTGAGCTAAAGAATGATGATGGATTAAACCCAGATCAGTTGACTGGGGTGAGTGTTTGATTTGCTCAAACGTTCCGTCCATCATCCCCTTTGTATCGCTTTGGTCAGCCCTAAGTTGGCGGGGGTATGCCCAGACGTGGGTCCCTTGCTCACTTTGCCACTGGATTCAAGCAAGCCTGGCTGATGACGGCTGAAATGCCAGAAACCGGTCCTAGGATGCTTGTTTCCGGTCCAGGGAAGACATGGCTTGGCAGTTCGGGCTGGACTGTTCCCATGAGGCACAGGGTCAGACTGATTTGCATATGGCCATGTCTGAACTGGGGTGGTGGAGTGAGCTAAAGAATGATGATGGATTAAACCCAGATCAGTTGACTGGGGGTGAGTGTTTGATTTGCTCAAACGTTCCGTCCATCATCCCCTTTTGTAACACACATATATGTGTGGCACATGTGCTAGGGGGTCACATTGTATGTTCAAAGTCATGTTCGGTGTTGTAGGCATTTGACACAGTCTACACACGCTTGTCATGGTGTTGGGGGGATGTCTTCTTCTTGCATTCCCTAGGTTGTGGTGTGCTGGTTGTGTCATGCATTGTCCATCCTATGAGTGGGGGTGGTAGTAGTGGTAGGCATCCAGCCCCCCTGGGTGAGGGTGGTAGTAGTGGTAGGCATCCAGCCCCCCTGGCTAAGGGTGGTAGTAGTGGTAGGCATCCAGCCCCCCTGGGTGAGGGTGGTAGTAGTGGTAGGCATCCTGCCCCCCTGGCTAAGGGTGGTGGTAGGCATCCAGCCCCCCTGGGTGAGGGTGGTAGTAGTGGTAGGCATCCTGCCCCCCTGGCTAAGGGTGGTAGTAGTGGTAGGCATCCTGCCCCCCTGGGTGAGGGTGGTAGTGGTGGTAGGCATCCAGCCCCCCTGGCTAAGGGTGGTAGTGGTGGTAGGCATCCTGCCCCCTGGGTAAGGGTGGTAGTAGTGGTAGGCATCCAGCCCCCCTGGGTGAGGGTGGTAGTAGTGGTAGGCATCCTGCCCCCCTGGCTAAGGGTGGTGGTAGGCATCCAGCCCCCCTGGGTGAGGGTGGTAGTAGTGGTAGGCATCCTGCCCCCTGGCTAAGGGTGGTAGTAGTGGTAGGCATCCTGCCCCCTGGGTGAGGGTGGTAGTGGTGGTAGGCATCCAGCCCCCTGGCTAAGGGTGGTAGTAGTGGTAGGCATCCTGCCCCCCGGGTAAGGGTGGTAGTAGTGGTAGGCATCCAGCCCCCCTGGGTGAGGGTGGTAGTAGTGGTAGGCATCCTGCCCCCCTGGCTAAGGGTGGTGGTGGGCATCCAGCCCCCCTGGGTGAGGGTGGTAGTAGTGGTAGGCATCCTGCCCCCCTGGCTAAGGGTGGTAGTAGTGGTAGGCATCCTGCCCCCCTGGGTGAGTGTGGTAGTGGTGGTAGGCATCCAGCCCCCCCTGGCTAAGGGTGGTAATAGTGGGAGGCATCCTGCCCCCCCTGGGTAAGGGTGGTAGTAGTGGTAGGCATCCAGCCCCCCCTGGGTGAGGGTGGTAGTAGTGGTAGGCATCCTGCCCCCCCTGGCTAAGGGTGGTGGTAGGCATCCAGCCCCCCTGGGTGAGGGTGGTAGTAGTGGTAGGCATCCTGCCCCCTGGGTGAGGGTGGTAGTAGTGGTAGGCATCCTGCCCCCCTGGGTGAGGGTGGTAGTAGTGGTAGGCATCCTGCCCCCCTGGCTAAGGGTGGTAGTGGTGGTAGGCATCCAGCCCCCCCTGGGTGAGGGTGGTAGTAGTGGTAGGCATCCTGCCCCCCTGGGTAAGGGTGGTAGTAGTGGTAGGCATCCAGACCCCCCTGGGTGAGGGTGGTAGTAGTGGTAGGCATCCAGCCCCCCCTGGCTAAGGGTGGTGGTAGGCATCCTGCCCCCCTGGCTAAGGGTGGTGGTAGGCATCCAGCCCCCCTGGGTGAGGGTGGTAGTAGTGGTAGGCATCCTGCCCCCCTGGGTGAGGGTGGTAGTAGTGGTAGGCATCCTGCCCCCCTGGCTAAGGGTGGTAGTAGTGGTAGGCATCCAGCCCCCCTGGGTGAGGGTGGTAGTAGTGGTAGGCATCCTGCCCCCCTGGCTAAGGGTGGTGGTAGGCATCCAGCCCCCCTGGGTGAGGGTGGTAGTAGTGGTAGGCATCCTGCCCCCCCCTGGGTGAGGGTGGTAGTAGTGGTAGGCATCCAGCCCCCCCTGGCTAAGGGTGGTCGTGGTGGTAGGCATCCTGCCCCCCCTGGGTGAGGGTGGTAGTGGTGGTAGGCATCCAGCCCCCCCTGGCTAAGGGTGGTAGTAGTGGTAGGCATCCTGCCCCCTGGGTAAGGGTGGTAGTAGTGGTAGGCATCCAGCCCCCCTGGGTGAGGGTGGTAGTAGTGGTAGGCATCCTGTACCCCCTGGCTAAGGGTGGTGGTAGGCATCCAGCCCCCTGGGTGAGGGTGGTAGTAGTGGTAGGCATCCTGCCCCCTGGCTAAGGGTGGTAGTAGTGGTAGGCATCCTGCCCCCCTGGGTGAGGGTGGTAGTGGTGGTAGGCATCCAGCCCCCCTGGCTAAGGGTGGTAGTAGTGGTAGGCAGCCTGCCCCCCCTGGGTAAGGGTGGTAGTAGTGGTAGTCATCCAGCCCCCCCTGGGTGAGGGTGGTAGTAATGGTAGGCATCCTGCCCCCCCTGGCTAAGGGTGGTGGTAGGCATCCAGCCCCCCCTGGGTGAGGGTGGTAGTAGTGGCAGGCATCCTGCCCCCCCTGGGTGAGGGTGGTAGTAGTGGTAGGCATCCTGCCCCCCCTGGGTGAGGGTGGTAGTAGCGGTAGGCATCCAGCCCCCCTGGCTAAGGGTGGTAGTGGTGGTAGGCATCCAGCCCCCCTGGGTGAGGGTGGTAGTAGTGGTAGGCATCCTGCCCCCCTGGGTAAGGGTGGTAGTAGTGGTAGGCATCCAGCCCCCCTGGGTGAGGGTGGTAGTAGT